>LGRX02020371.1:5394-46017 GCA_001247695.2 Cymbomonas tetramitiformis
TAACCCCTAACCTGATATATATCATGCTAGATTCATTCAGTACATGGTATGCTGATCACCATCCTGCATGATAAACTATCTGGGAATATTGTAATACCAGAAGTTATCTTCCTGTAAGTGTGTAAAGTGAACACACACACACACACACACTTACAAAGTACTAATCAACAAGTACTGCACATTGCACACACACTGACATTACTGTATATGATGACATTCACTGACTCAGAGTGAAATGATCAACTATAATGTCCATTATGTGCATGATAATATAGATACCATTCCACAAACACATGTGCGTGTGGAATGTCAGAGATGGCGATAGATATGGGAGCAGGATAAAACAACATGCTGTAGGGCTGGATGGAGAGATCTCCAGACCCGAAGGCAAAATACTGTGCTCATTATAACAGTTGGTAACTGTTGAGCACAGTCCATCCACTCTCACATATCGCTGGAGCAACAACAACCACTATACTGCATTCTGACAATTGACTCAGTATTGATCAGCACAAAAGCATGTACCTAATCAGATCAGTACATATATATATTGAGCTGACATAGGTTGTTGTGGACACACACACATATACATGTGTTGTGCTAAACTGCTTGGATTATATTCAAGCTGTGTCCTGATATGTTTGAAATCTAGAGATATCCTTTTGATATGCTCTTAGTGCACAGCCATATGCTCAAACATATCACAGGATCTGATAAGTTATCACTTAAGTGGTTAGTCCGCTTACAGTTGATACATCTAATATATCATCAGGGAGTGCATTAAGCCATTAACTCCCATGGGTTTCAAATCAGTAAAACCCACATTTTGATCAACCACACATGTTGATTTTTGGATATATTCACTATTATGCCATGAAATTTGTCATGTGCAAAAGTGAAGTAAGTTGCAGTAGTTCTGTAGCTTGCAACTTACATACACACCGAGATATGTTACTGAGGTAATAAATCAGACAGATGGTCAAAAAGTTGTAAAATGGGTGAAAATCGTTGGTGATAAATTTCAAAATTGAAATTTCGACCCCATTTTATTTTAAATTATGATTTTATACCTATTGAGAGATCAGAAAAACATAATGACCATGGTCATATCTCGTGTAACACCCTAGATATTAGGTGTGTAACATGTAGGGGTGTACATATTGGCTGTAACGAAATGCGTGAAAATGTTTTACGCATGATTTCAAAATGAGAATTTCGGGTTGATTTTTTTTGCTGATCTGATTATTCAGCTATCAATAAATAATTCCTGATTTATGCAGCACTTGTAACACCCTGTAACACCCTAAAATTAAATGTGTGTGTCAGGGGTGTAACACACCTCCTGCAAACCACGTAACATACAGTGTGAAATTAAATGCAGTTTTGCTTATATATCTTGGCAAAATGTTTATACTGCTTTAATTTAACATATTTTAGGGTTACTGATACCAAGTAACACCCTAAACACACTGTGGGGCATAGAGGTCACTGTAACGTTACATACCCTAAATGCCACCTATATATTGGATACACTTCATGTTTGGCATATATATATATCATGCTGTAATCAGTACAGACATGATAATATTACGGGCAACAACCCAAGAACTGTAAGGGCAACAACCCTAAAACTGTATCAGCTGCTTCCTATAAGGACTGCATGCTATATCATGAGGTAAAGGCAACTGACTGCCTATGCTTTCACACTTCCTCGAGGAGGTTAGAAGGTGGATATCCATTTTATATTCCGATCTGGTGATTTCTGATGGATTGCTTTTGATAAAACCACTGCATCCACAAGTAACGTTGAAATCTGTACAACGTTAAATCCACCGTCACTAACAAAGTGTACCGAATCGGATGGGAAACTACATCCCAATGACTATAAGTTGACTCTTGCTCAGCATTTACATCCTCGAGTAAATTCGGAATGCTGAACTATATACATAACATATAACCTGATACCATGCTTAATTGCATATCCTGGATCAGAAGATGATAGTTATATAATGTATATATATATATATCCCACCTGATACACTTTGGCACTATAGCCGTACATAAGAGTGGGAAGGACAAGTGCATCGCTGTAAGACTGGTTGATATAGTCCCAGTGCTGAAGGCAGAATATGGCACCCGAATAACAGCTGATAACTGTTGGTGACCACCATGCAAGACCTTCCAAGCGTAACTCCTTTGTCCTAAGATGCAAGTGAATTGTTCATAATATGTTGACATCACATAAAAGCATTCTGATAAAAACCCTATATATCCATGTGAGTTGTCATTACTACAAATGACATGGGTTTCGAATCGTCGAAATGAGTATAACTCCGATGAATTCATTAGTACAGAATAGCTGTTGAGATTATTCCTCCGGCTGGATTGCAATCATTCACAATCCCTGTACATTCCGGTGACATATTTTGCACTGGACTGATCACCACATATGGTATAATCTGTGATATATAAATCATCAGAAGAAGCGTTGCAATCAGTACAATGCTGTCTAAACTCACAAAGATGAGTAATAGATATTCTCAGATGTAATAAATTGAGGCACAATGTGACCTACGCTAAAATCGCGTATGCTCGGGCACTGTATTGTGACCTGCGCTGAGATCGTGTATGCATGGACACAATTCATACAACCTCCGGTACAAGCGGACAAGGTTGACTGCCACCACATCACATCTGAAATCAATAAATCACTCAGAGAGAAGGTGTTGACATCGGCACAACACCATTATACATATAATCATGAGGATTTTAAAGAAGACACAGTCTCTCCGATATTGACAAACATGGTACACATATTACCATGCTCTCTGATCATATATTTGATATCCCACAGCATAAGATGATGGTAATAGCAAACCACTTCGCTAGAGGGTAGTGTTGTATTTTATACAGCATATGCATGGGCACTCTATGAACCACGCCGATGACGTGGATTCGGGCTGCATCCCAAAGACTGCGATGCACCTTCGGTGCAATGGGCTGCATCCCGAGAACTGCTATCCAGCTTCATAGTAAGCTTCCACGTCATCACATAGAAGTCGGACCTCTGTTGTATTTAAACGGCGCTTGACAACCGCCTAGCAATACACTTCCTTGAGGGGGGAAGATGATAAGCTAAAAATACAACTAAAACCCAAATAAATAATAAGACAAATAATAAAACAAGTAAGTTGCATCATTGTTTTTGTTTTGGTAAGCCTGACTATATACAGTCAAACCATGCAGAACTCCATGAAGTTGACACATACATCAGCCATGGCATACATATGAGCTTGATTTTGAAGACCTAGACATTATATACATCTGGTCTAGCATGTATCCAGACTAGAATTGTATATTGACACGGTGCAAGCACTATAGCCTCTGCCACCGATGATCATTGAAAAAGGGCAACCATTCTTGATATTTCATCTGATTGGATCATTAAAGGTGTCAAGATTACTCAATGCAATATGCAGGCTACGGCCTGAGTACAACACCTAGATAGGTCAAAGCCACTGAGCTGACCAATGCAGCATAAATGCTAGCTGCCTTTGAAGGCTATGCAATAAGCCTATTGCCCTTATGTCTTGAAATGTATCCGTGCATTGGCATCTCTTTGAGGTAATCATACCTGCTGAATGAGCCATACCAACCATCTTGTCTTCATGGATCATTACATATCTGGTCATACCGCCATTGAGCAATGCCTATTCTGTGAGATTATTATATCACAAGGCATTTCAGTAGTGCACATTAAACAATTGTAGTGCAGCAAAGATCATCAGCTCTTCATCATACCTAAAGGTTGAGTTATTGTCAAAAGTATTGATTTGTCAGACACCATATCTCAAAGGTCTATTCATCATGAAAGACAGAATCTGTGCAATCATGGCTATTCAGCCTCCAACATAGCTAACATAGCTATCCAGCTTATGACCCAACCGTTGTTAAGCAGCCTCCACGCCATATGGCTAAAAGATGGCAAGCAATATCTTCGGTCATTCTTGGGCATAGAGCAATCAAGCATAGCCAATTCAGAATGTTTATCCCGAAATTCTCCAAGAGTTACTCATGTTTTCCATGTGTCATATGAAACCAGCCAATATACCGCCCTATGATGGGAGTCATCTCCTTCAGCGAGGGGAAGTGGTTATGCTGTAAAGTTGACCCATCTGATCATCATAAAAGTAACAGATTTGAGAAAATCGATTGAAACTTATATTGAAAATGACTATTCCTTAAGACAAGGTATTGCACCTAAGGGAATAAAGGTTTCATCGTCTGAAATAGGAAAAGAGTTTTACATTGACTCTAGTTCCTGAATCCAGAATCACATAGAAATGTTCTATCCTGTGCATATTGAAAGTACATTAGATTCAGATTCTGAGCATACAAGTGGACTTGAATGCACTCAGGTTTGTACTGAGTTGCAATTGTGCAAAGTTTTTATTCTGACATCACCACTTATTTGTGGAATAGCATACAATGGTATAAACCATCCACATATAGATTGACATCATACTTGTGGTTTCATATCATTTTGGCACATAAGACACGCATGCTTCATTGAGGAATTATGACTCTCTGAAAGCTCATTCTGGAATGTTTAGAAATTTGTTGCCTCGACCATTAGGCCACGAAGTCTTGAGAAAGCCATGACGGAACCCGCAATCTGCAGATGGTTTCCAAGCGTAGTTCATCCTCATTCTGGAAAGTGACAGAAATTTTATAGTCATCAACAAGTCACAATTCTATCAGATTCCAATGACCCATTCATCATTCATACTTCCTTACCATGACAAGTCTCTGAATAGTGTTTGCCCAAAAATAAAATGGGCACCATTGAGATAAGTGATCATGTACTGAAGAAGATACACATATCACTAGGCAATGCCATGTTCTAGTCATAATGAAATGACATACCAGCCATTCATCAAGTACGAAAATGCAGCTTGTACTAAGTTGTTGTCATTATAGACACTTCTTGATTGACTCTCCATTAGCTTCGATACCAAAGTCAACTTCTGTACCATCACTGATTTCATTGTTCATTATGACAATCATTATCCAGAAACATTGTCTAAGTTGGGCACACTATAGTGACCCTGAACTGACAATGTATGTGGGCTGCAACCCAAAAACTGCATATTGAATCCTAGTGAATTTACATCATCTGGCATTAGCCACATTCAAAAGCGTCAGGCATGTTGCCGGTATGACGTAGAGAGAATCGGTGTTCAGATTGACATTGTTACCTCTAAATCATTCAATGAGTAATCTCAGTCTGATTTTCTATCAAACCATTTTCACATAACATAATGATTGAATAGCATTCTCCATCACCATCTGATTGGTTTGATACACCTCTTTTTAAAGGGGGAGGAAGGAGTATAGATTCATTTATCCTCATACAGCTGCTACAAATTGATTTTACATCATTGCAATTTTGCTAGGAAGATCAAAAATCTTATGAAAAGTTCCAGCATCTGTGCATAGCAGTCATAAAGTTAGATGACACGGTACATCATGCCGATTGAAGCATCAAATGAAGTCTTATTTGACTTACTGACACATAAAGTTCATTGTGAAGAAATCATAGATGCATATTTCTCCGACTCTATCATATTATATGAAGGGCACTGACATAGGAGAACGATGGTTTTTCAAATGTGAATAAGCTATATTGTAAGCTTACGACCATCACTTTGACGTCAAGGTCGTCAACAGCCTAAGATGCTGATTGTCGAAATTCAAGAGTTGAAGGATTCGTTGAATCAACCTAGGTAACATGTGTTTTAATTGATGAATTGTTGATCCATGGTTTCTCCCCAAATCTAGAGAAGCTGGCACACAAGTTGTTGCCAATGTCTTAAGGAAAACATCTGAGCAAAGGATTGCCAGTTGTGCCATCAGGCATCGAATTCCATAACAGCAAAGCCGAGTGAGTGAGATCCGCCACTCTAGCTATTTGCCCGTCATTCCTTCCAGGTCCATGACAAGAGACAATTCATCAAAGTCATACACCAATGCATAAGTCACATGCATGGTTGCACAGTTTGTATCCGAATGCCATCCCATCGAGGTTAAGCATCTAGACAGCAACTCTGGCCAACAAAAAGCCTTCCTGTCTTCGAGTATCTTAAGCATTCTCATTTCCAGCCCCATCATGGTCAACGAAGCAGTATGCCTGTGCCTCGCCGCTCTTCAAAGCCGCACACTTGAGGCGAGCCTTATGAGATAACGACCTTTGGCCTGTGGGGCGTCAACCCCTTATCAAATCCTGAACACTTGTACACACTTGGATAGATTTATCATGATGCAACTTAAGTGGGATTATAAGTTTCACATAATCATATTGTCTACGTATGCTGAAGGCATAACTGCCGCATATGGTCACAATAGGTCGCAGCTTCTATAATATTGTGGCTTCTGAGTCAAAAGCTGATAGCCAATGACTTTTTGTCTCTTACCCATCTTTATGTTGGCTGCAGCCAACATAAAACCCAAAGTTCCGAAGTATATAACTCATGGTTAATGATGCATATTGCTCGAAAGCAATGTTGTTTGAAGGGCTACTAGACCTTTACAAAATTGTCAATACGTGATATACCTGATTGCACCCACGGACGCTTGCATAATTGTGCCCTAGAGCTAGGGCGTGATCGCGAAAAGACAAAATGCACCTTATGTTGGCTGCAGCCAACATAAGTGGTCATAATAAATGTGGGCAATAGGGGCGGCATGAGAAGGGCATTAAAAAATCGAAGACCTATGTTGTCAAGTTCTCGAGCTGCTCTTTCTGCAGTGTCTTGTCAAAACTTTCATCCGAGTTCATCTTGACCCTCAAAATATCGATCAAAGTAACATGGCTATGAAAACACCAAAAGTTTCTTGGGAAATCCACAAAATTGTACATTCTTTCGCATATTAACCCAAATTATCTTCGATAATTTTGAGCGGCCCAATATTGGTAACGCGTGTGTGAAAGAGAGCATCCCCGCCTTCATTTTGAGCTACTGAAATGTACCATCCGGTATCAACAGCTCCCGGGATTGTCAGCAAGGCTTATGTTGGCTCCAGCCAACATAAAGGGCCTTTATGTTGGCTGCAGCCAACAGATGGGTAAGAGACATTTTGCCAATAATTGCCGACCAAATAATAATCAGGCCGTGGAAACATGTACCCAAAGGTTTTCGTCGATCGGTCGTATATATTTCAGGGCCGCATCCCAAGAACTGCAGGGCTGCATCCCAAAAACTGCAGGGCTGCATCCCGAGAACTGCAGGGTTAAATCCCTAATATTTTTACCCTGCATCAAATTGATATGACAGGAGCAGGAATTGATCCTTCCTTGCTGAGGTGTAGTGAGCCTTGTATAAATCATACCCTTCCACAGATACGCATATGCGGGTACCAATATCTGTGAAAAACTGCTAATGCTACCTTTGCCAAGACCGTGGTTTGTCATCGGATTCTGTGGCCAGTCATCCGAAGCTACCGGAGACATCGACTGAGGTAGACGGAGTTGTGATCCTGAGTTATGCTTGACACACATAACTAAAACAAATTTCACATTAGTACGTGGCGAATCCACCCTATGAAATGTTCGTCAAAGCGTGCGTACTGGACAAAAACATAAGGAGTTGAGCAGACCGGTTGAGGATTATAAGTCCAAAGCAGGGCCACTCCGTCTGCATTAAAACAAGCCCCCGGTGAAATAACTCCGGAAACAAACACGGGCTCCCCGTTGCCGCCTATGATCCTCCAAAGTAGCATAAGGAGGGGAGGAAGGGTTGGGTGCACTATATCAGGCCGAGAATCGTTCGATTATAAATCGTGGGATCATCGTTCGCAAAGGCGTCGACGGCTAGCGCAAATAATCCGTAACGCAAACCTCGGATACTTTGAATCGTCACTCTGACGCACGATACGTGTGGATCAATCAGTAATCCAACGTCAATCTGTATCACGAAACGCAATTCATTGAACCTTGAATCGTCACTCTGCAATACGATACGCAATTCAAAGGGGGCTACATCCTAAGAACTGTAAGGCTAATGCCTAAGGTGAGGGACTAAAGTGGACTCAGTTCCCCCCAATAACCTAAAAACACCATGAGGGACGCCTCAAATCGGTGTAAGAAGACTGGTACCAGCAAGAAGCAACAACAACAAAGACATCAAAGACATATACAAAGGTATGCCCGTTGTGAGGTCACAACTCTTTTAAGAGGGGAGATCTGTCAAGGTTATGACCGATGACACATGTGTCATATATGTCATACATGTCATACATGTCATACCTGTCAGACATGGCATACCATGTCATGTCATGTCATGTCGAGTCATGCCATACATTATAATGACAGACAGTCGTCAGACATTCGTCAGACAATCGTCAGACAATCGTCAGTACGGTCGACAATGACTGTACATGTCATCGAGATGATAAGTCACATCATCTGTCATTCATTCAAGGTAAGACTTGAATGGCACATGTCATCGAGAGGCCGTATGTCGCGGACTCGAGATGGCAAAGCAAGATCCATCTTGAAGAACCGAAATGGTTCGGACAAGCATGCATCTTCGCTTCTAGCATGTTCTGAATAAGCATGCGCAGCAGAGCATATATCTTCCAAAAGATTTTGCGGCCCGCAGTTGCAAATCTTTCAGGCCCGGTTTCGGCCAGCCCGGCCCGTCTCGAAAATTGCCCGCCGCAGGCGAATTTTTCCAATTTTAAGTATGGGAATATCATGAAAATCAAAAATTTCACGTAAATTTTTGAGATTTTCACTGTTCGTCTACGGCCCGCAGCCGGATCCAATCCCGGCCCGCTTTCGGCCCGGCGTGACACGCTACGGCCCCGGGCCGGCCCGCCACGGTAAGATATATGCCCTGATGCGCAGTATCATATGGCAAACGCATTATTCGTTTAGCCGATACTGGTCGTTCAACCAATGTCTCGGGTTCACAACCCAATGGCGGCACCATCTATGCGATGGGAGACATTCGGTATAGATGAGCTAGCGTTGTGCTAGAGCAGTATCTTCTGTCAGAAGTCTGCACTCATCCCCGCTAATAACTTACGCGTGTGTTACCGTCCTATAACACAACGCTTTCTATTATTTTATATGATATACTAAGGGCTCGCATATCAGCCCGTATCACTCCCCATTCCCCCGCCTGATGCCATTGACAGGTCCATTGAGACACCCCTCAGATCCTTGATCTACTCTCTGCTTTGGTTAGCCAGGACAGTCAGACCCGACATATACTACCACGCCACGTATCGCTGGCTCAGTTCTGCCACCAGCCCACGGTTGAGGCCCTCACCGCTGCCAAGCGGGTCCTTCACTATGCTATGGCTACACACTTGCTATGGCTACACACTATACTAGACTACACACTTGCTATGGCTATTGACTCTACAACACCCCAGTTCACAATGTTCTGTGACTCTGACCATGCAGGAGACACTGCCACACAGGGCTCTATATCGGTTTGGTTTTTTGGTATCGATACTATCCGATATCCGAAAAATAATATCGATAATCGGCACAATCGATAAATAATCGATCATTTGGGCATTTATATGTAATTTGTTATAAACAAAATATGGAACATCAAAACCTGCACAATCGATAGTTTGATATTGCAATCCGATAATCGGCGATAAATACGATATATCGATAGTATCGGTTATCGGAAATATCGATATAGAGCCTTGCTGCCACACGGAACTCCGTTTCCGGCTACTGTCTCTACTTTCACGGTATGCTCATTGACTGGTGGTCAAAGAAGCAGAAATCATGCACTGCCCTTCACTCTACAGAGGCAGAGTATGTTGCCATGCCAGAAGCCTGCACCTCCGCCCTGGCCATCTACCACACACTGGCAGAGTTCTTCCCCTCAGCTGAGCCCATCGCCATCAATGTAGATAACTCAGCAGTTCACACTTTGGTCACTCAGCGGGCACTCTCTACTAAGCTCAAACACATTGCGGTTCGGTACCATGCGGTTAGGAACTGGTGTCAGGGGCCCCTCAGGAAGTTTATTCCGGTCTGGATTCCGACCGATGACAATCAGGCTGACATTTTCACTAAGGCCCTTCCTACCACAAAACACGGGGTTCCCATTATCGACAAGTTCACTGCCCGCCTCTTGGATATTAAGGACCGGGTTGTTAAGCTGACGGAGAAACTACGAGCATCTAATTTTTTCGTGGGTGCATGACATTGTGAGGGATATATACCGCAGTATTGTGGATTCCGAAGATGTTGTACATTGTAGAGGGCACGAATAGGTCATGTTGAAGTATTTTTTAAGTGCAGTGGGCACTAGGAAGGCCACTTAGTGAGTGTAGGTGGGTTGGGAACTTCCGGTCCTTGTGGGAGGACCGGCCTTTTTATTTAATTTCGAGCGGTTTCACCCCCACTTTTCAATAACGTAAACCACATCGCTACACCGAGTATTACACCCAACACACGTTTTTAGATAATTATTGGACACCTAAATATGACCCCAAAGCACTCATATACCAACTATATCGAAAAAACGCGGCATATATCCCAAATTCACTTCGGTCCTTGTGGGAGGACCGGACCTTCGGGTAGTAGCCAATAAGCTACTTAGACTCTCTTACTCTCATATGTTATATCTTTTACAGACATATATCACACGTTACAACCTCATATTTTTGCTTACAACGATAGTTATAAAACACGGATATACAGAATATTATACCCTGTATGTGTTTCAAACTATCTATTAATGATTCTAGCTCCCTTTGTTCTTCAGTTGCCTGCTTGCAGGATTACGGCGGACTCATGACATTGTCATTATTCTCAGCGTAAATGTTTTATTATTATTATTATTGGTGGAGGCATACAAAAGGAAACGGCCCAACTTTCGCCACATTGAGGACATGGCGCTGAAGCTGTGGCAACCACTAGACCAGGGGGACACGGACACAGCCGCGCCGATTGCCCCTTGCTACTTCCTGGGAACCGGTTGTTCCTTGCACACATCCAACTGTTCCCAGGTGTTGCTCCCAGCGCACAACATCCGATCGCAGTACGCAACGTTTGCTGACCGAGACAGGCCACATGGTCTCCGACGTGAACATCAAGGCATTTCTGCGGATGTGTCTCTAAACGGAGAGGTGGTCACCTCCGCAATGTACCCGCGGATGGTTGTGCGGTTGTCGCATTTCGTGTCCATCACGGACATCGTCTTGCTCGCCGGTCATTCACAACGCCTGCCAACGGCGGGGCACGAACATGCGCAAGTGATTTGTATTAATAACGTTCATGATTTGTACACCGAAGTCATAGGCTCCTAGAAGTGGAGCACGATGTGGAATGTATGAGGGGTAATCCCTTGACTTTTGCCTCGATCTTGTTTTAGCTTAAGAGCATACTGCACGCCCCATGCCAAGTGTGACGAATGGGTAGCTAGGGTAGGGGGGGTAGCAACGGTATCTGTAGATACCACCTACCAATGGAAGTAAGTCAGATAACTTTTTAAAATTTATAATTAGCTAAAAAAAACTTATGAGAAAAAGCATGGTGGGATATGTTTCTATAGTTTATACTGCTCGGTATGATTTTAACAATTAAATAGTTTCAATTAGCTGTTGAATATGGAAATTGTCACGGTATTGTTAGGGTGTCCACGGCACCCTACCCTTCGACGGCACCCTACCCTTAACGGGGTAGATTTGTAGATTTGTCGAGTTTACATAACTGCGTCTTCTCTTGATTTTGGGACAACCATACCTCTACTGACCTCTTTCGCTCTCTCTGTAAGAAAGGTAACATTTTCTTACTTGGAATATATCTGATTTTTGAAGAGAACAAATATTCCTCTTTTCAAATAATTCGCCTGCGGAGGGCCATTTTTTGGGGGGCGCCAGTACCTGAATTTATTCCACCAGTGGCTTCGCCACTGGCTCTACACCACTGGTCAGAATATCGTGGAGCTGCCTCCGCCAACGGTGTGGACTTGGAAGTTCCTACTTCGTCGAGCCTATTTCGCCGCATAGACGGTATGCTTCGACTTCTTTCTGGGCAGTCAGCTGCGGAACGAGTCTGCTGATCTGCTGTGACCTCCCGACTATTTTACGGCATCATCATAACTATGCAACCGAGAAAATGCCGAACCCAACGCGTTGTGCATGCCCACTTGCCTGGCGCATTTAGGAATAGCGATTATCTCGTTACAGTGGAACGCATGCCTTATTGATTTTTGAACTGGATGTTTTTCTGGGTGGAGTTTTTAGTTGTACAACTTACGTCGCTGGCTGTGGTGGCGATTATGGTCGTGGCGGGGCTGCTTCCGCAACAAGTTTCGGGCCGGATGTTTTCTAGATTTCAGGGTTTGGCAACTGAATAACACTCATGCGCACATCAGTGCATGGGAGTTTCGAACAACTGTCTCGATGCGCACGGTGCGCTTGTCCCTGATATTTCTGTGCATTCAAATGTGGGCTTAGTCTGATATGCCCATCTCTGTACTTTTGGGCAGGAGCCGCTGTAACTTTTATCTCTTATTATACACTTGAAGATTTTAGGGAAAGCCTCCATGCGGGCACTTTTGCCCCTGAGCTAAAAGATCTCTCACCGCCTTTGAGTCTAAGGGACGTGCGTAAAAAAGAGCTGGGCACTGTGGGTATGGCGTGGGTGTCAATGCCCTGCCGAGAGCCTTTCGACCCGTAGTCATTTTGTTGGTCCACAGGTGACTTCGTTTTTGCTGGTGCGCACACACTAGTGGATTTATCTGGTCTATTCGTGCACGCGTGAGTTCATGATCCGCCGTGGGTGCTGTTGCTGGTATTGTCGCCGCGCTACCACCAACCGCCGCAGGTGCTGTTGCTGGAAACACTGGTGCTCGTATCTGCTGCCGCAGGTGTCGTCGCGCTCCCACTGGTTGTGGCTCCTGTCGATACCGTGCAATTGCGCACAGCAAGCGCTTCTATGATCTCCTCGCCCTCAGTGTGTCTAGCCGGCTTGATGCACTTGCCCACAGTGTTTTGAGGCGTCGTTTTTCCAAGCACACATAGAGATGGACTGTGCACGTCGAGTCCATCTGTATGTCTAACATGTTCTGACTAAAGAGGGTAAGCGCCTGAAGTTTACTTGAGGGGAATTTGTATGCCTTATGCTCGTTCTGGGACGGGTACATTCATAGCAAGCACATCCAGGTGGAGTCAGCAAGTCGACTCGTGTGCATTTCATACAGAATACTTAGGGCGCGCGTGTCCCATCTGTTCTGAGGAAAGCTTGTACGGTGTGAGGCTTGCAACGTGCAGTGTGTACGGCTTGAGGCATGTGACATCCAATGAGTACGGCACGAGGCATGCGATGTGCAGCGTGTACGGCATGAGGCTTGCAACGTCCAGTGTGTATGGTATGAGGCACGGGATGTGCACTGTGTACGGCATGAGGCATGCTGGCATTCATAATGTACGGCATGAGGCATGCGACGTCCAGATGGTACAGGCTTCCGATCGTAACCGCTCTGTGGGTGGAAATGATTGGCATGCTGAATACGATATACTGTGACCCAGACACCGATCGCACCAACTTCTTGGCGTGGAAGTTATGGCTTACTAGTGGCTTCCACACCAAGATCTGACAATGACGTGAAATTTCGCGCGAAATAAACTTGACTGTTGCTACGCAATAATTCTGAAGCGAAGCTCCCTGCGCGACACGTCTTGCCGATGCAGGCGCCTGAGCTCCGTGTTTGAGCGCGCCCCCATGTGAAGCTCCCTGCTGGTATGGCAGCTGGAGCTCGATGTGCAGGCGCTGCTCCAGCTGTTGCCTCCAGTGCTGCTGCGGTTGCTGCCGGTGCGACTGCTACAGCAATGTGTGCGGTAGCCTCCTAGCCTCCTGCGCTGCTGCGGATCTGGATTTGGGGGCTTGCCTGTTGTATGTAGCGAAGACGACCTCGCAGTTTTCCGAAGAGCTCTTCAGCAGTTTACTTTGTTAGTTTTTTTTTTTCCCCGCCTTGGCCGTCCCATCTAAACTGAACATTCTTCGTTCAAACTCTCATCTTCACGCGCTTCACTTGATCTTGTCATCGCTGGATGCAGTCGCCCTTCAAGCTGAGCTCACTCGGCCCGCGCCGCAGCATGAGCAGATCTTCGTTCCTTCTGGCCACAGTCAACAGTCCGAAATAGATCAGCTCCTCTTGCACCTTTGTGCGCGGAGGTTATCAGTGGCTGATTTGGGCTTTTGTTTGTGAGCGGCTTTCTTTTCAGCCCTTTTCTTCAGAGCTTCCCTGACTTTCATGCGCCGACGTCTCTCCTCCCGCTCCAGTTTGCAAGTTTTGAGTGACGAATGCACAATGTGATTAGTCGGCGAGTAGTCCAATTCCACAGTTGAGTTCGAATGTCAGGCTTCCAGCATTCAAGCGTTGAGCTGAATACCTCAGTTCTCCGCTATCCCTCGATGTCCATGCTCACGATGAGCCAGTCTCAACGACCGCCGCTATGTCCAGAGGGTGTCGTAGGCCTTTGTGTGAGACTGCTGATACTGCACTGAGCGCGCTGGGACAATGTGCCATGCGATGCGATCTCAGCAACACGCCGCTGCGCACGCATCCAGTGGCGAAGCGAGGTGTTTCAACACTGGTGCCCTCTTGCCTCCTCTAAGAGTGTCGACAGCGCTTCGCGCTCGCTTTCATCGCAAGCTTGCATGCGTGGTGGCCACACACCTTTGAACGTGTAACTCAATCCACTGTCCATAGGGTAGAGGACGTGTTTGGAGATAGACGTACATGTACTGACTTACGGCACCATGCCTGGCAGCATTTCACGGCCACACTACTTGGATAACGAGTGTGTTTGGTCGCATCCCGCAGACTCTAAGCAGCTGAACCCGCGGCGCAGTCGGACCTGGGGGCGCTCTCCTCCGTGTCCCGCGTGTTGTGAGACCACGCACCAAAGCGGGAAGCCTGGACAATCGGTAGGTACCTACATTGCCCCCCCGTGGTTCCCTCCCGCGACGATCTAGCTTCAAATGGCGCCGCCGGCTGGTCAAACACAGCATCACTATGTTCCAGTGAGAAGTGCTTCGTTACAACGCGGGGTGCCCTCTTCGCCCACCTCCGGTGTGTGTGTTCGGCTGCTATTACAGCATCACTATTGCAGTGCAGGGGAGTACACGGCTGCACACACACCCGCCGCGCCCGGGATGCGCAATGGTGAGATTTGAGGATTATGCTGTGCTGGTGTCTCTCGTGCGAGCATGCGGTGTGGTTGGATTTGCTTTGCAGTCAGTATAGTTATTGGATTTCAGGCATTACAGCCTCTTTAGACGGCGCCATGTTCAAATGGGGAGCCTTTTGGCCTGCGCATCTGAGCTGTATGCTACTCCGGAGGAGATATCAGGGATTGTGCTTGTTGCCGGCGGTTGATCTTTTGAGCTGTGTAAAGTTGGAGCTCGAAGCTTCACAGAAAGTATTGATAATGTGTGCGGCCTTTGGTGTGTTGGTTGACAAAAGCAAGGAGGCCAATGTTCTGGAACACAGCATCTGAATCGCGAGGGCGATCAAACCCTCGAGCAGAGCCTCTTCTCGGAGACGAGTCACTTCCACACTTTCAAACCTCGTCATCTGAGCGAATCCACGCTCATGACCCAGAGAGTCAGGAGCATACATGGACCTTTGCTTATCGCGTAGCTTGGACCGTCGCATGGCTCCCTTTTTGTTACATCTACTTAATCATTAAGTCAGCGCTTCATCACCCCCTGCATCTGGGATTAAAGATTTCTTTGTCTATCGGTTTCCCGATGTACTTTATCTGGCTTTGTGGTTGGCAAATATTGTACGCCCAGAATTATGATCGTCATTTAGGATTATTTAAATTAAGGTCGGATGCAAGTCCCATCTTGCGGACCAAGAGGCTTCCTCCGGGGAGGTTAGCCGACCTGCTATCGATTGTGTGGACTGTGGGATCCTTCACCTCACCCAGCTTCCAAGAGGGCGTCGCGTGGCTTCAGACTAGCGACTCTCCGGAAACCGTCGGCACGTTCTGGTGGAATGTGGGTGTGCGCATGCCCTCCTTCTTCCGCGGGCTGCTGTTCCAGTTCTCCAAAGAGAGCTTTCGATACACCTGTCCGATATGGATTGGGATTCTGCTGCTTGGTGCCGTGTACTTGCTCCAACCTTCCTTGAACCCGGCGACTCGCTATTGGGTTGTACAGCTTCTTTCGGACACGCTCTCCGCATCGGTGCTCACCACTCTCTTCCAGGCAACAAGCTGCACTTACACTGCCGACGAGGGACATCTCGATGCGGCTCCGACGATCACTTGTTGG
Organism: Cymbomonas tetramitiformis; assembly: GCA_001247695.2. Lineage (NCBI taxonomy): Eukaryota > Viridiplantae > Chlorophyta > Pyramimonadophyceae > Pyramimonadales > Pyramimonadaceae > Cymbomonas > Cymbomonas tetramitiformis. The sequence continues at coordinate 21,719 of LGRX02020371.1, forward strand.
ACAGCACGCCACTTGTGGTACTTTGTACCATGCATGATTGTGTTGATCCCCTACTACTTCTTCTCCATCCTGGGCCGCATGAACATCCAGGCCTCTCAAACCGTCATCCTCATTGACCCGTGGTTCTTTTCCTGCAAGTCGCAACTCAAAGTGTTGGTCGCGCTGCTCACCGCCAATTTCGGCCACTCCCGGCCATTGGTGTTGCTGCCGCCACTCTTGGTGGTGAATGTGGCACTCATGGTCGGCACCTGGTGCCAAGATCCATGCAATGTGGCGCTCCTGACTTTGGTGGAGCGTGTCGGCATGATGATAGCCACGTGGTCCGTCATCGTAGCCCTTATCCCTTATGTTGGCGTGGATATGTCTTCTGTTGTACGTCTTGGGATGCTTATGGTTGGCTATATCCTTTGCTGTTTCTACGGGCTCCGAGTCATCCATAACGGCCGAAAAACTCCGCCTGATGCCTTGGGAACAGCGGCCGTCGCCCACGCTCAGGAGTCTCAAATCTACTTGCTCAACGACCCGCGCTATCACCAGGTTGTAAAAGAGTGGGACCGGCTAAAACTCTTGAATCTTGCATGTGCCAAGGTGAGAGCGTCGCGCTTTGTGTTGTCAGTGTGTTGTGATCGAAAGCGTGTTGGAGTTTCCACCCACGGTCCGCAGCAGCAACCGGCTTTGACGATGTTTCCTTTTGCAGGTCAAACTTCAGGACAAGCTTGGCCTGCCTTTCGAAGCGATCACGATTCAGCACATACACTCTAACTGCAACATATATATACAGTTTCGCTCCTTGGAGGTGGACATCCACGACGTGAGAACAGTGTCAGCATTGGCTGAGGGACTGCCGCGGTCCTTGTATGGCAAAGAGCCACCAGTCCCTTGGTACTACTTGAGCGTGTTCGTGGTCCTTGCGAAGTGCCTGCCTGCCATCGAGAGCTTGCTTGCAAAGTGCCTGCCTACTTACTTCACAAGCCAGGAGCAGCATGGCGGCTGGGATAGGTATGAGCTCAAGATAACCTCCCACTTGGAGGGAGATCGATCTCAAGTTCTGCTGGACTGGTTGGCGAATGTGTCACTATTAAAGAACCTGGTGAGCCTGGATCTCAGAGGTGCGCACACAAACTCCCCCAAGGAGAAGAGTCCTTCATAGGTTCTCCGACTATGCATGCCTCGATGCCCAGAGTTACATGTGGCTCTAGCCTGCATGCTCGTGGCGATATGCGCGCTCAGAGGTCCAAATATGTTTGCATATGTTTGCGGTCTCGCGCTGGAATTCAAACAGCCATCAGACACATGCTGCAGGCCTGGTGTGCAAAGCGACTTTCACATTCCATCCTCATTTGCCATTACCCAGAGATGACGACAGGAGGCACGCTGAAAAGGCTGTGAACCTTCGTCACCTTGACCACGTCATCTGCACAAAGTAGAAGTCCAAGTCTGTGTCCCTCACTATTGTTGGATCAATGTAGGCCTGCACCGCCGAGGAGAGCCGTGACCCGGCTCCGAGAAAGCGCGCTTTCCCCGGCACTGCACCCACTGCCCGGGCTCACCGCGCAGCACGCTTACGGAGTCGGCAGACAAGCGTCCTACCTCCGATGGTCGACACCTCAGCGTGTCCAAACCCAAGCCGATCCAGGTTTCAGCAACCGAAGCGTTCCGGTGTTTGTTGTCCCTGGTAAAAGCGAGTAGCTGCTCGGGTATGGGCGATTTTCTGTACGGCCGCTCCTAAGCCTGCCCACACCAAGTCCCGCTGCTGCGCCCAAGTGGCGCAGCAGCACTTCCTTCAGCTGCTCGATTCCACGGAATCCTTAGGTGCCACGTCACCAATTGATGCCGACGCCCCTCCACCTGCAGCAACAAGAGCGACAGCTCGCCATCCGTCGAGCTCATGTGTTCCCACAGCCATGCCTGCATTCGGCCAGCCAAAGGCAAAACACAGCAAAGCACCATGCAGATGTAGGCCCGCAGCAGCTGCGGCTCCTTCCTGTGCTGAACTCGAGTGCAGCTGCACTGCTGCTCGATGCACCGCCCATGCATGTCTCGCCGGCAGCTGCCGCGTCTGCTGCGTGTCTACCTCGCCCCGCTCCAGCACCAGCTCCGTCTGGATTGAAGCCATCCCCTTCATTGCCCTAGTGACAGCTCTTCCCTTTGCCGGTCCGGAGAAGCCTAAGTCCACGTGGTCGTTGTTGATTGGCGACAAGTACGGCGGCTGCGGCTCCGCCTTGATGCCTCCCTTCTCCTGCAAGGAGGCAATGCGCAGTTCCCTCCGTTGCTGGCCGCAAAGACCGCTGCTCCTGAGCACGCATCTGCACGAAGCACTGGACCTTCGGACCGCAGTTGCTCTTGGGCGAGCCCTGCAATGCTGATTGCTGTGTGTGTGCCACCAGCTCGGTGTGCACCATCTCTCCCAGCTCCGGCTCCCCAGCCTCACCGAAGAGCTTGCAAAAGATAGGTTACACCTTCCTAACTGCCTGCCGCCGTGCTCTCGCCGTTTGCATCTCGCCGTGGCTCTCCCTGCCTCCGCACTGCTGCGATGCACCAAAGCGCTCGATCATCATCTTGGCAAGCTTGCATAAGACTCGACGTGATTCACTCAAACGGTATTGCTGAGCAGTGGAATAGCTCCGACTGCAGATCGAACTGCATGCGTTGATTGCCAAGCACCTCAGCTTATTCAGCTTTTTCATCTTCGGCTTCGGCTTTGACGCAGAAAGACTTCCACCATTGGAAATCCGCCACCACTCGCCACGTGTGTTTCCCCGGCCTGAGAAGAATCACTTCGCATGAAACGTGAGATCCTTGCGTAGCTTTCCTCCGCGCCCTGCTCCTCAGCAGCTGTTTCCTCCTACTTCCAGCCACTCCTACATTGCTGTGCCATGGCTCGTAGCAAGACCGTGATCGAGCACCGATGGGCTTCATGTGTCCATCTGATGTTTACCCCGCACGGTCTGCACTGCTGCACCTCTGCGCTGGCGCTCACCGCACATCGCCCTCCCCTCCCCTTTCCCACGCGCTCCCGTGCGCGCAGATCCTCCCAGCCAGCGCCTGAAGAGTGCTGCTGTGCTGGCCGGGCCGGCACCATACACGTCACTGGCCATCCGCTGCGGGCGCGTTGCCCCGGCCTTCAGCTGGCCTGCGCACCTGGTTTGCATCCTTCTTCCAGTTTGTGCGCCCCGGACGTCACTCGCCTTCCGCGGCTCCGCGCTCGCTGCTTTCTTCGTGGCGGTGAACGTCCCCGCTTTCCCGCGCAAGTTGCCTATGTTCCCCAACCACTGCTGCAGCACCTCGTCTGCCACCACTCAATCCGCAACATTGGACGCTCAGTCCTCCACGAAGCTGAGTTCCGCTTGCTGTGCATCTGTGCGAGAAGAGGGGGGCTCTGCCTGTAGCGATAGCTGAGCCTGCGACCGAAGACGAGGACTGTGCCTGTAGCTGAGCCCGCGACCGTTGACGAGTACTGTGCCTATAGCTAAGCCTGCACCCGAAGAGGGGGACGCTGCCTGTAGCATAGCCCGCGACTAAAGAGGGGGACTCTGTTTCTAGCTGAGCCTGCGACCAAAGCATGGTTCACCGGTTTGACAGCATGGAATACATTTCAGAAGTGCGGTTGAATGTCTCCGCCACGCGGAACAGCATCTCCTTATGTGTTAGAGGCCCGTCTTCTATCTGTCCCAGCATCTCATTCAAATACTGGACCGAGTTGTGGAGATGCGAGAATATGGCCCCAGCACCATGCACTTCGAAGCGCTGGGTTTCTTGCTCAACGTACATCTTGGAGAGTCAGTCGCACACCTGAGACACTTGCTCTCGAGGTCCAACTTCTTCCTCGTTTCCAGCTCACGCCTTGATGAGCCGTTCGTGACCACTGTCGTCACTGACTTCCTCGATTCTCCCTAACCACGTCTGCACAGTCTCAAAGTGATCGTTGATAGCATCCATCATTGATGTTGCTGAACGAGCTGCTGTTGTTGCTGCCGCATGCTGCTATTTAGCTTTAATTATTATAGCTCAAATATTTTCTGGCTCATCTGGTGTTTTCTGAGCCGTAGCAGCAGAAAAGTGTGACACCGGACTTTCTGACTTGGATCTACCGCTGTCGGGAGAGGTGGGATATCAGCCAGTGGAGTCCGGATCGTCCTGTCCACAGACTGTTCTCCCTGAGTCGTCATCTCGGATACTCTACTGGTAAAGAATTCAAGAGATGGTGAATGTACTCAGCAAGTTTTTGCCCAAGGCACCTGTGAAATTCCTGCTTGCCGAAAGCAAAAAGCACAGAGCACAACGCTCGTGACAGTTTGTGGCCGTTTGCACTCCGGTGCAGTGGCACGAGACGCCACGTGGCATTCTGTCTCGACTGAACTCGCGGGATTTTGTATCCAAAACCATTATGGATTCCGTCGCACTCCGAACCAACGATTTCTTTGGCCATCTGGCAGCCGCTTCACTCTTGATTGACCATGACTCATCTGGCTTGACACCAGATTAGAGATGAATGGGCGCAGCATTGGCTTCAACCCGCACTCCCTGCCACAGATTGCAGCTGCCGCGCTAGCACCTAACGAGCAGAGCGTGACCCGCGGCTTTTACCAGCGTACGGTGTTAGATCTCGCATCGTCTTATGCGAGGGTTCACTTTACCTTCTCCATATGCATGTGTGCTGAAGGCGCTTCTGACGGTCCAGCTGGACCGCAAACAATCAACTCGGCGGTTTGCACGACTTTTGGATTTCACGATAGGGTCGTTTGCAAAAGCGAGCGTAAACTTTCATTCACAAAAGATAAAAGCAGTTCGCAGCTTGAAACGCCGCGAACTCTAGCGCCCAATCATTATTGATGGGGCGAACTAAATGAAAATTCACTAACTTGAGTCCTACGTGTCACTGTCGTGTTCATAGCGACTGCAGTGACACGCCTGAGTATGGGCCGATGAACTAGTACGCACTTGCCGATGGTCATCAATGATCTAACGGCTCCGATTCGTTTAGCAGATCTACAGATATAGATCTAGGGGTTTCTTAGGGTTTCTTCCGGGTTTGAGCATTTCTGACTGCTACACAAGGCCTAGACAGTCATTCTTTACATCAAACTGACCGGCAGGCACTGCAGATTCCAATACCCCTTCTAAAGGGTGACTGTCTAGCTGTCTCATTGCCAGTTCTTGGGAATGGTGCCCCTTCAGTCAGCTACACCCAGTTCTAGGGATGGTGCCCCTTCATTTCCAGTGATATGGGGATGGTGCCCCTAGTGGTCACTAAGGTGGCCACCCAAGTGGTCACCACATGCCCCTCCAGCTCCAGTGATATGGGGATGGTGCCCCTCCAGCTCCAGTGATATGGGGATGGTGCCCCTCCAGCTCCAGTGATATGGGGATGGTGCCCCTCCAGCTCCAGGGATATGGGTAAGGTGCCCCTAGTGGTCACTAAAGTGGTCACCCAAGTGGTCACCACATGCCCAATTCCAGCTCCAGTGATATGGAGATGATGCCCCTTCAGCCCTCATTGATCATCACGGGGCAGGCTCATGACACCTAGTCGTTCTCTGTGCACTCGAAAGATGGGTAGTGCGAGTGGTTTTGTCATGATGTCAGAGGTGTTGTCAGATGTTCCCATGTACAGAGCCTCTGTCTCCTTGGCTTTGATCAGCCCTCGGATATACATGTTCCTGACCTCAATGTGCTTTGACCGGGAGTTGTTCACATAGTCAGAGGCAAGGTGGATGGCTCCCTGGTTGTCACTGTACACGGGCACTGGCCTGCATATGCTTATCAGTGAGCCCAGCACATTGAGAATGTACTTCACCTCTCGAGCGCCTTCAGACATGGCAATTATCGCAGCTTCAATGGTAGAGAGCGGCACACACTTCTGGATCATAGATGAGAAGATCACGAGACTCCCACAGAGGAAAACAACAATCCCACAGGTGCTCCTTCTGGTCGTCTTGCATCCCGCATTGTCAGCATCGGCGTATATGGAGAGTGGCAACGGCATGCTCGGCCCCGTACCATACCCCCCCCTGGCGCTGATGCAGTACGTAGCACCAGCTCATAGTCCATGGTGCCCTTCAGGTATTTGACCACCTGCTTCCGGGCCACGAAGTGTTCTGGGCCATAAGTTGTGCAGAACTTCGACAGAACTGACACCGCTGCCATGATATCAGGACGGCTTCAGCGAGCCACCCACTGCAGCTGGTCCAGCAGAGCACGGTAGGGTAAAGTCACATCCTTGCCATCAGAAGGGGACAATGCTGTGCCAGACGACATAGGTAAAGTAGTTGGGTTAGCATCAGTTAACCCATATGTGTTGATCATCTGGGAGATGTAGGCATACTGTGAGAGATATGCAGTACCATCTCCCCAGCGCACTCCGATGCCCATGACCAGATCCAGAACCCCCAGGTTCTTGCATGCATACCATGAGTGGAATGCAACCACAAAGTCTTCATACCGGGACGTGTCATTCGTGGCAACGAGGTAGTCATCCACATACGCCGGAATGATGACCATGAGCTCAGTGCCCTTGATGAAGTACAGGCACGGCTCCACGTCACTCCTCTGCATCCTCGAGGCATACCCCATAACGAAGGCATCAGAAGTGTCAAACCACTCCTTTCCTGCCTGCTTCAGACCATAGACTGCTTTAAGCAGTTTGGCACACCTGTGCTCCCCATACACAAGTCCTCGAGGAAGGCGCACATACAGATCCTCCTCCAACACAGAGTTCAGGAAGGCAATGTCTACATCCATGTGGTCCACCAGTAGTCCAAGATTGAGGGCTAGGACTATGATGAGTCTAACAGATGACAACTGTGTGCACGGTGCAAAAGTGTCAAAGTAGTCAACTCCATACTCCTGCATGTTTCCCCGCACACATATCCGGCTCTTCCTTTTCAGGAGCTGCCCGTGCTTGTCCAGTTTCACCTTGAGGATGAGGGACATGTCCAGTAACTTAACCCCAACAGGTACATCCTCCGCCTTCATCATGAGCAGAGCTCCCTTGATCTGCAACAGTGCCTCCAGCTCCTCCTGGATGGAGTCGAGCCATTTAGCAGAGTCAGGCGCAAGCAGGACTTGATGGTGACCTTTTGGTTCGGTCACTCCCTTCGGCAGCATGGAGTTGTGCTCAGCACAAGCCGTGTCTGACTTGACACCAAGGCACGTGTGTGTAGGCGGAAAGTGCACATTACCAGCAGGCAGATCCATAATAGTGAAGTTGGTGAGAAGGACCACGCAGTATGGTTGTGCATGTGGTTCTACAGCGCGCCCACAAATCATGGCTTCCTCGGAGTCCCCCTTGCCAGTAACAGCTCGGACTTCAGCGAACAGTGGATAGTGGGCATTGATGTGCCCATATGTGGGGCAAGCCCGCAGAAGTGATAGGCGCTTCTGTCCTGGCTCTAGATAAGAGCTCAGACTCACCCAATATACACCATTGGAGGCCTCGACTTTCACCACTGCCATGACTTCATCACCGTCCTCTGGTAGGTACACACCTTGCTCTAAGACAGGAGTCGCCAACAGTGTAGGCGGTGGATCTCTGTAGGGTGCATCCAGAGTAGTTGCCATGAAGTTCGTCTTGAGAGGGGCCAGTGCAGACGGGTCCCACGTGGTCACCACTTTGCCCAGCTTGTCCAACCTCTCGGAGAATATGACCATGGCAGAGTTGACCGCTTTCCCAGAATCATGATCATAAGGTAGGTAGGCAGAGGAAACCTCAGAATGTCCCACATACCTGAGCTCACGAGCTCTGTTGCTGAGCTTGTGCTCACGAACTGAAGGGTCAATGAAAGGATAGGCCAAGCACCCAAATATCCTCAGTTGTGAAAGGTCTGTATGCTTCTTGTAGACAAGATAGTATGCCGAGGTCCAGTTAAGAGACTTCCTGAAGATACGGTTGAGGATGACACAGCATGTCGAGCAGCCAGAGGCCACATCTCCACCCCTAATCCGAAAGTTAGGAGAAGAGCTGTGGCCATAGCTTGTACGTCTCTATGCGACCTCTACACACGTGCCTGGTTCTCATGTAGGTACGGAGAACCATTCCTGTGCTGGATCCCATGCTCCTTAGAGAAGGCAGCTGTCTGCCTAGCAATCATGGTGTTGTCACCATCAGTGTGCAGTACTATATGGTAATCTTCTGGTAAGCCCATGCTACTCCTGAGGCGCTTGACCTCCACGATGTACACCTTGAATGCCTCCAGGTAGTCAGACTTGTGCTTGAGGAAGAATATGCAGATCCAGGTGGTAGAGTCATCCACGAACAGTGCAAACCATGTGTAGCCACCGGCACTGATCCTGAAAGGTCCACACGTGTCTGACCACACAAGGCTCCCCAGCTCCTTGGATAGTTCCCTCCCCGTGGTCTGCACCGAGGGCCTGATGGCCTTGGTTAGCCTGCAAGCAATACAGCGCTCGGGGCAGTGCTGCACTGGACTGCCAGAGTATTGTGACTCACGGATACCCATAGGAATACTCTGAGCGAACATGTGGTCAACAGACTTGTCACCAATATGGCCCAGTCTCACGTGTTGTAGCATCTTGAGGTCAAGTTGCTCAGAAGTCTGCGAGTCCTTAAATAGTATAACCACTGGCCACTTCGTGTCCTCGATCCACACTCGATCTTCTCCACACTGTTCCAAGTTGGCCACGTTGTAACATGATCCCATGGGTGCGGAGAATATCTTTGCACCAGGCGGGTATTCATGTATAATACTGAAGCGAGTGGTCAGGTGCCACCAACTGGTTGTGACCCACTTAGGTAACACGAACATGAACTTCGTGTTGGCAAGATCCCTGTCAAAGTCAGTCAGGGCCTTCTGAAGACACTTGAGAATGATGTCGTGGTCAAAAGGTGGGTTCCCGTAGCAGCGCTTGCCAGCCCAGTCCTTGACGAAACATGTGTCCGACGAGGTGCAGTAGGTGTCCAGGATGTGGTTGTCCTCAGAGGCAGATAGCTCCAGGAAGAAGGGTCCATGAGTGGTGAAGTGGGGCTCAGTGTCCTCAAACTTCCAGTCAAAACGATCCCGTTGATCACCATCATGCTGAATAGCACAGGCCAGATAAGTGTCCAGAGTCTCAGCATAGTCCTCACGTATAATATACTGATTGCCTATCCTGGCAAAGCAGAACACCGCCCCCCCTTTGGATACAGTTCTGGCCCCAAAGTCCACCAGGAAGACAGCATCCTCGAGAGCCACCACCAACAGGAGGTTGAAGGACTGCCCAGGTATGCAATGTGTACCGAGGAGCTGCAGACCAACCAGGCGCCTAGACTGTATATCCCGTTTAGCAAAGGTAACAGCGCCACTGCCAGAGGACGACACAGCCTTACTCTGCACCACCTTGAAGGTCTCACAGGCCTTGGTGTCATAGTCCTGATTGAATACCTCCACGGAGTTGAAGATGTGCTTGGTGGCCCCACAATCCAAAACAACACTCTTGCCCTCAGTAGAGCGAGCCCTAGCATGGCCAGCATGCGCACCACATGCCATCTCAACATGACCAGCTTCAGCAGCACGGTACACAGCACACGTCCGGGTGTCAGAAGGCAGAGGACCAACATGATCACCCGAGTCCGAGCCCGAGTCCAGGTCGGGGATGGAGCTACCAAAGTTGCCATCAAAGTGGTCACCAAGGTGGTCACCAAAGTGGTCACCACATCCCCAGGTGTCAGAGGGCAGAGGACCAACATCATCATCCGAGTCGGAGCCCGAGTCCAGGTCGGGGATGGAGTCACCGGAGTCAGACATCCCATCAGAGTCAGAGTCAGAGTCAGAAGCTGACTCGAGGTCAGGCATAGACCCCCCGGAGTCAGACATGCCAGAATTGAATACACCAGATGCCCAATCATCACAGGGATGGCATTCACCCCCATCCTCATGATCAGAATCAGAGCCAGAGGAAGATGCCAGACCAGGCATAAATCCAGAGTCATCTTGGTCGGCAGGACCATCACCATAAGCAGAAGAGACCAGATCAGGCATAGACCCGGAGCCATCTCGGTCTTCAGGATATCACCATAATCGGAATCAGAGTCTGAGTAGGAGCCGTGGGTGGAGCCGAAGTAATCAGAGTACGGTCCATCATCAGTGCCCCATCCTCCAGTGACGTCAAAGAGCAGAGTGCCATAGGGCTCCGCAGCCCGTATCAAGGCCCCCGTGGTCTGTCCAAGCCCGGATGCCCAGTCCTGCAAGTCCTCGAGGGAAGTGTGAACCATAACAGGCTCCAGCTGAAGCAGCCCCTCCATGTGCCTAGCAATCTGCCGGATGACACGCAGCCTGCCGAGCATCTTCTCGACACTGATAACACGCTCAATACCAAGGGGAAGAGTAGTGCCCTTGTCGAGTATGCACTGAGCACGGAGGAAGATAGCCATAGAGCCACACATCATAATGGTGCGCCACCGCTGTAGGCCAGGCTTGAACCAGAGCTGCCTCCGGGAGGTTGGATAACCATCACCAATGGGCTGACCACGCCCAGCCTCCCACACAGACTGATTCCTCTCCAGGCGAGCTTTGTGGGGGAAGAAGGCAGTGATGGTATCAATGTACACCCAGTAGTCATACTGTCTTGGCCCTGATAGGGTTGTGACGATTGAGAAGAGAAGTATGCTTGCTGGGGACATAGTAGTTGTGCTTCTTCTTGGGTTGCCGAGGAGGTCTCTGTGCTGAAGATGTCTCTGCACGAGGCTTACAGATGGTGTGCTCACAGCCCACAGCACCCTCACAAACAGCAACACACACACACACACACACACACACACACACACAGTGAACCGGCTTCAGGCACAAGGCAGTGCGCTGGCGGCGCAGATGCAGAGGGGCTCGGGTGGCTCAGCGAGGCTTAGGGGGTCCCATTCTTCACTAGTGAGCTCCGGAGAATCCGGATGAGTGTTCCGAAGTGTGTGCTGAATCCTTTGATCCCCGGCGTGGGTACATAGTGCAGTCTCCTGTGGCTTCGGGGTGCCAAAGGAGTCGCAAGGATAAGCATACACACACAGTGACTGCAGGCTCATACATCCCATCCAAAACAGAATAGTGGTCAAAGATGGTGAGCCCAGAGAATGGAGGGTCAACTGGGATAGGTCAGTTGAAGCCCTTCTCAAAGCAAAGTTGGTACGGGGTTGGATAAGGTAGTGAGCTCGAGAGGTAATGATACCAAGGGTGCTCGTGGTTCCAGCGAGATACGGCTTCACGGGCAGCAACTGTCCAGTCACCAGTCTCAGCAAGCCCGGGGTGTAGGTCAGAGTGCTCCGCCTCACGGAGAGCATATACATTCTCACCAATATCCGCCAGACCAGGGTATACACCGGATTGACCAGCTCCACTTAGAGCAAATATGACCTCACCGTTTTGTCCTCCAGGCCAGGGGACCAGTCGGATTGTCCAGCCGCAACACGAACGTGCTCTCCAGGTACCGGTCATGTGCCATGCTTCTTGTAGCCTGCAACTCTCTTAAGAATTGCTGCCTTGGCAGAGGAGGAAGCTTTCATGAGGAATTGCTCACGCTTCTCGTCGTTTTCGACATGAAACAGTCCTTGGCAGGGTGGCCAGGTCTGTGACAGACAGACCAGGGAACCTTGACAGCGAGTCGTCGCCATTTCAGCTCCTCCTGCTTGCGACGGTTGTCAGCGATAGCACCAGCGGCTTCGGATTCCGCAGCGTTAGCAGTGTGCATTGCAACAACGCGCGGGGCAAGTATGGTATCATAATGAGAAGTGACATGGTCAGCCAGCACGTTAGACGTAGGGAGCGCGTCGGTCATAAATTTGGTCTTGAGCAGCTTATAGTCTGGGTGCAACTTCACAAGAGCCATAGCAGTGTAAATGGTCTCAACTGGCTCCAGGCAGAGAGGTTTACCAGAAGGCATAACGTTGGTAACCACAGTGTACTCCCGTATACGCCGAAGAATCTCCTTCCCGTCCAGAAACAATTGAAGGGGAGGAGCAAGAATGGCAAGCTGACTGGCTGGCGAGGAGAGCTGGTCCACCTGCGTAATGAAATACACGACGCTGGTATTGCGCCGCAACTTGACGAGAGCGTGCCAGGCTGCGTAGACGTCAGAGGTTGGATCAAAACCGCGAACGATACAGTTCACGGTACCGGTAGTAACACGACATAGGAAGTCGTAAAAGTAGAGTTGATTAGCCTGCTCGAGATAGAGCGGGTCTGCTTTCATCAAACTCACAGGAATTGACTCCGAACGCAACAACGCCTGAACAGGGTGACGCATAGAAGGACGAATTTTTGCTAGGAACTCGTGCCAAACTCCTTCGTGTTCAGCATCTTTACCGTACGACTCAGCGGAAGGTCCTTTCGACACTTCAGAAAGTGTCGGTAGTGGTCGCGTCCCACCAGAGAGACGTTTCAGGCAGGTCCACAGGGACAGCGGAGCGTTGATTAGATTGCAGTTGAGAAGCCAGGCTTCTAACCAAGTCCGTAAGTGCCGAAATTTGCTGCTGTTGAGTATCCAGCGTAACAGCATCCAGCGGAGAGTGCTCGCCCATATGCGGCTTCTTCTCGGTCGCAGGTGTGCCAAGGTCTGAGCCAGGGGGCGGAGTCACTTAACCTTTACCTCGTCCCATTGTGAATTGCGTATGCGCAGCGGAAATTAGCGTGATAAAATATTTTAGAACGCCACTTACAAGGTAAGTGGGCCCATAACCTTGTGCAATTCACGATAGGGTAGTTTGCAAAAGCGAGCGTAAACTTTCATTCACAAAAGATAAAGCAGTTCGCAGCTTGAAACGCCGCGAACTCTAGCGCCCAATCATTATTGATGGGGCGAACTAAATGAAAATTCACTAACTTGAGTCCTACGTGTCACTGTCGTGTTCATAGCGACCGCAGTGACACGCCTGAGTATGGGCCGATGAACTAGTACGCACTTGCCGATGGTCATCAATGATCTAACAACTACGATTAGTTCAGCAGATCTACAGATCTAGATCTAGGGGTTTCTTAGGGTTTCTTCCGGGTTTGAGCATATCCGACTGCTACACAAGGCCTAGACAGTCATTCTTTACACCAAACTGATCGGCAGGCACTTCAGATTCCAATAACGACCATGGTGAAGGAGAATACCATAAGCAAGGCATCGAGGCTCTTGCGGACGTTGCGAGGCTCAACGGATCGTTGGCCACACCGAATGTATCCTGTGGTTTGTCTCTGTCAGTTCGGTGAAATGTTTCTTCCGATGTGGTATTCTAGGACAAACGTAGCCGAAAGAGTGCACGCCGCGGAGCAGCATCAGCTTATTTGGTTGACATAAGCTAATCATCCGCAGTGCTAGGGGCAAAATAGCATGAAGGGTCAAATTAGGATGGTGTAGTGTTCAACGGGTCCTTGAACACACTGGATTTAATCGGTAGGCCGTTCCCCACATTCGACTGCTTGTTTCTTTTGATATATGTGATCATACTCAAGCGGTGACTTGACACAAAGTGCTTGTGGTGCAGATAATCGAATTGGATGTCAAGGAGCCAAGGCGCTGGCCGTTGCACTCACTCCGAATGCAGAGGGGGTGTTCAATGGGTCCTTGAAGACACTGAACTTGGAAGGTAAGTTGTTTCTGACCTTTTGCTGCATGTTTCTACTAATATTTGTGATGGATGATCAAGAGGTGAGCTCACACCAAGTGCTGGTGGTGCAGGTATGAATCATATTGGACCTGAAGGAGCCAAGGCACTGGCCGTTGCACTTACTCCGAACGAGAAGGGGGTGTTCAACGGGTCCTTGAGCACACTGAATTTAGAAGGTGTGCTTCTCCACATATTATGCTGTTTGTGTCTTGTGATACATGTGATCAATGATCAAGAGGTGACCAAGGGCTTGTGGTGCAGGGAATTGCATTGGTGATGAAGGAGGTAAGGCGCTGGCCGTCGCACTCACACCCAACGAGCAAGGGGTGTTCAACACGACCTTGAACACACTCAACCTTGAGTGTAAGAATCCAAACACCTTCAACCTTCCCATTTCACACTTGGAGTCTCTTGGCATGTGTGCATGGACCATGCCACCATCGGCTTCGTGATGTATATCGCATCTTGCAGTGCAGACAGGTACAATACAGTGATTTTTAACATTAGGGTCAAATTAGGGCAGCGTGGTGTTCAACGGGTCCATGAACACACTAGATCTATGGAGTGAGCCACCCCCCAAAATTTGCTGCTTGTTTCTGATGAGTTTTGTGATCAACAATCAAGAGGTGAGCTCACACCAAGTGCTTGTGGTGCAGATAACAACATTGGACCTGACGGAGCCAAGGCGCTGGCCGTTGCACTCACTCCGAATGCTGAGGGGGTGTTCAACGGGTTCTTGAACACGCTAAATCTAGCCCGTAAGTACATCCCTGCAATTTATTGCATGCATTTCTTGATAAATGTCATCATTCATTGAGAGCTAGACTCATTCCAAGCGCTTGTGATGCAGGTAATAAAATTGGACCTAAAGGAGCCAAGGCGTTGGCCGACGCACTCACTCCGAATGCGGAGGGAGTGTTCAACACGTCCTTGAAAACGCTAAGTCTAGCCAGTAAGTACATCCCTGCAATTTATTGCATGCATTTCTTGATAATTGTCATCATTCATCGAGAGCTAGACTCATTCCAAGCGCTTGTGATGCAGGTAATAAAATTGGACCTGAAGGAGCCAAGGCGCTGGCTGTTGCACTCACTCCGAATGCGGAGGGAGTGTTCAACACGTCGTTGAAGGCACTGAGCCTAGCCAGTAAGCCATTTCCTACATTGTGTTGTGTGTTTCTGTTGACATCTGTTATCATTCACTGAGAGCTGATCTCACTCCACGTGCTTGTGTTGCAGGGAATGATATTGGACCTGAAGGAGCTAAAGCGCTGGCCGTTGCACTCACTCCGAATGAGAAGGGAGTGTTCAACACGTTGAACATACTTAACTTGGCATGTATGGTTGTGTAATGCTCTTTTGTGCAGTGAAGATTTTTTAAGTTTCGCTGACTACCGCACACAAGGGCCTGTTGCAGGGAACCAGCTTGGTGGCGTGGATTTCAATGGGAATGGAACATATGATGCAAGTGGAATCAAGGCTTTGGCTGATGCGCTTGTGTTCAACACGTCCTTGAACAGGCTGATATTATCTCGTAAGAATCTACATGCCTTCAGCATTCCCATTCACGATCCACATGCCTTTGGCATTTGTGCGAGGACCATGCGCCCTCGGCTTCGAGGTTAGAATTACATCCTGCGGTATAGACAGGGGCAAAATAGTATTTTTTCTATATATGATTAAATTAGGGAAGCGTGGTGTTCAACGGGTCCCTGAACACACTGTACCTAGCCAGTAAGTCCCACATTTTGCTGCTCATTTCTCTAGATATTTGTGATCATTCATCAAAAGCTGGGCTGACTTTGATTGCTTGTGATGCAGATAATAAAATTGGAGACGAAGGAGCCAAGGCACTGGCCGTTGCGCTCACCCCGAACGAGCAAGGGGTGTTCAACACGTCCTTGACCACACTTGATCTAAACGGTAAGTGGTTTCCCATATTCTGTTGTTTGTATTGATATCTGTGATCATTCATCAAGAGCTGGGTTGACTTTGAGTGCTTGTGGTGTAGGGAATAGAATTGGACCTGAAGGAGCCAAGGCGCTGGCCGTTGCACTCACTCCGAACGAGGAGGGAGTGTTCAATGGGTCCTTGAACACACTCGATCTTGATCGTAAGAATCCACACACCTTCAACTTTCCCATTTCACATTTGGAGTCGCTTAGCATGTGTGCGTGGACCACTTGCCATCGGCCTCGTGATGTAAACTGCATCTTGCAGTGTGGACAGGTAGACAGGTAGAAAAGAGCGATTTTCTAATTAGGGTTAGATTAGGGGAGCGTGGTGTTCAACGGGTCCCTGAACACGCTCAACCTTCGGTGTAAGAATCTATACACCTTCAACCTTCCCATTTACACTTGGAGTGTATTGGCATGCATGTGTGCATGGGCCACTTAAAATCAGCTTTGTGATGTAAATTGCATCCTGCAGTGCAGAGAGGTGGATAGACAGTGATTTTTTCAAATTAGGGTTAAACTAGGGGAGCGTGGTGTTCAACGGGTCCTTGAACACACTGAATTTAATCGGTAGGCCGTTCCCCACATTCGACTGCTTGTTTCTTTTGATATATGTGATCATATTCAAGCGGTGACTTGACACAAAGTGCTTGTGGTGCAGATAATCGAATTGGATGTGAAGGAGTCAAGGCGCTGGCCGTTGCACTCACTCCGAATGCAGAGGGAGTGTTCAACGGGTCCTTGAACACACTGAAACTGAAAGGTAAATCTACACACCTTCAGTGTTCCATTTCGCAATTCACATCTCTTGGCATTTGTGCATGGACCATGTGCCATCGGCTTTGTGATGAAAATTGTATCCTTCAGTGCAGACAGGTGCAAAATAGTGATTTCCTAATTAGGGTCAAACTAGCGGAGTGTAGTGTTCAACGGGTCCTTGAACTAGTGTGTTCCTTGAACACACACTAGATTTAATGGGTGAATCGATTCATGCAATTTGCTGTGTGTATTTCCGAATAATAATTGGTATCACACATCGAGAGCTAAAGTCATTTGATGTGTTATGCAGACAACGGCATTGGACCTGAAGGAGCCAAGGCGCTGGCCGTTGCACTCACTCCGAATGCGGAGGGAGTGTTCAACACATCCTTGAACACACTAGATCTGACATGTGAGAATCTACAAACCTTTAGCCTCTGGTTTCGCACTTTGAATCTCCGGGCATTCATGCGTGGACCATGCCCCATCAGCTTCGGGATGGAAATTGCATCTTGCAGTGCAGATAATGTAAAATAGTGGTTTTCTTGCTTAGGGTTAAATTAGGGGAGCGTGGTGTTCAACGGGTCGCTGAACACGCTAAATGTAGCCAGTAAGTACATCCCTGCAATTTATTGCATGCATTTCTTGATAAATGTCATCATTCATCGAGAGCTAGACTCATTCCAAGTGCTTGTGATGCAGGTAATAAAATTGGACCTAAAGGAGCCAAGGCGTTGGCCGACGCACTCACTCCGAATGCGGAGGGAGTGTTCAACACGTCGCTGAACACGCTAAATCTAGCCAGTAAGTACATCCCTGCAATTTATTGCATGCATTTCTTGATAATTGTCATCATTCATCGAGAGCTAGACTCATTCCAAGTGCATGTGGTGCAGGTAACAAAATTGGACCTGAAGGAGCCAAGGCGCTGGCTGTTGCACTCACTCCGAATGCGGAGGGAGTGTTCAACGGGTCCTTGAACATATTGAATCTAATGAGTAAGTTGGTTCCTGCATTGTGCTGCCCATTATTTCTCTTGAAGTTTGTTAACATTCATCAAGAGCTGGGTCGACTTTGATTGCTTGTGGTGCAGATAACAACATTGGACCTGAAGGAGCCAAGGCGCTGGCTGTTGCGCTCGCTCCGAATGCGGAGGGAGTGTTCAACACGTCGCTGAACACACTCAACCTTGACAGTAAGAATCTTCACATTTTTAACCTCTCCATCCCATAAATTGGATCCTCTCACATGAAAACGATTTTGCATCAACCATCTTTTATTGTTCCCATGACAAGAATTGCATTATGCACTGCATAGAAGGCCAAAACAGCGATTTCTCCCTTAGGGTCAAATTAGGGGAGTGTGGTGTTCAACGGGTCGCTGAACAGACTTACTTTGGCAGGTGTGGCTGTGTAATGCTCTTTTGTGTAGTGACTTTTGAAGTTTTGCTAACTTCAGCATGTGAGGGCTTATTGCAGACAACCAGCTCTGTGGTTTGAATTATTGTGGGCAAAGAATTTATTATTTAGGAACCTGGTTTGAAGTGGCTACGTCCGATGCCCTTGTGTTCGACACGTCCTTGAACACGCTTAATCTCGAAGGTGCGGCTGTGTGAGGCTCTTTTATGCGGTGATGTGTTGAATGGTTGTTTACTGTAGCTTGCGGGTGCTCCTCGCAGGCAACCAACTGTGTTCCAACCAACGGAAATTTTTAGAGGGAACGTATGACACAAGTGGAATCAAGGCTTTGGCTGAGGCACTCGTGTTCAACACGTCCTTGAACACGCTCGACCTGTCAAGTGAGCATTGCTTCTTATTTCCTGTATTTCTCCAGGTTTTCTTTGAATTTTGGGGTCTTCCTATGCTCATGATTGGCGCTGATGGTTCAGATAACTACATTGGACCTGGTGGCGCCAAGGCACTGGCCGTTGCACTCACCCCGAACGAGCAAGGGATGTTCAACACGTCCTTGAACACACTGATACTGCGGAGTAAGAATTCACACACCTTCAACATTCCCATTCACAATGCAGATGCCTAGGCATTTATGCAAGGACCATGCGCCATCGGCTTCGTGGTTAACATTGCATCCTGCAGTATAAATAGGTGCAAAATAGTAAATTTTCCTATTTAGAGTAAAATTAGGGCAGTGTAGTATTCAACGGTTCGCACCGAATTTGGGTAGTGTGGGTATTCAATGTTTTTTTCTGCAGTGATCATTTAAGTTTGGCCAAAGCCACACACTCACTCATGGTATCACGGTGGTGACTGCGTGCAGATGGTATGATTGGGTATTATGGCAAAGCACCGGTGCAGGAGGCCATAAGAAGGCATCCGAACGCCGTCACCTTTACGCTTTCCATGTAGGAGCAGGAGGGCAATTTTCTCCGTAGTTTGGATTCGCGCATTATGCGGATTGATACAGCCAGGGTAATGGTGTATCTCAGAATAGACTTATGGTACGTGATGCAATGTGATAGAAATGAGAGCAATGTATCACACAAAACTCTTTACGCTCATATAAACTTGACACTCCCCATCGTTTGAGCTTACCGACAATGTAACTCGTGCATTATAGTGATGTATCAATAGTCCTTTGGGGAATGTTTTCTGGATTTTGCGCAAAAATCAAATTGGTATTTTGGAGATTGTCGAGCGTATATCGAAGTTTGTATGTGGATTGTCATTCGTGTTGGTCAGATATGTCCAGGCGTGCACGATTGCAACACACGTGACGCGATGTAAACAGGTGACTGAACACGCGCAGGTGCCATCACGGGCGTTCACGCACGTGCAGGCGTTACAACCAAGTGCGATCCGAGCAGCATGCACTACCGCGTCACGCGCCCAGACATGCGTAAGCTTGCGTAGAGCCCAAGAATGCTCGGGCACGCAAGTCGTGACTGAGCAGTGCATGAGTGGGTCATCGCGTAGCGCGCCGCAACAAGTATGCCCCGTCTTCGATGAGGAAGCCCCTTTTAGCCTTCATGATGAGCCGTTGCCGCTGCAGGCGACTGAGTTGGGGCCCGCGCCGCTTCGAAGTTCCATTCAATCAGTGCACGCCCTGACGTGTGAACTGTGGACGTATGCGGTCGCGATGGTGAGTGTCACTGGTAAGGGCGAGGAGCCGGATGCCCATATCAAGAAAAAGCCCACCGTGACTTGCATTTTGTTCGCCCACCTACTTATGTCACAACTCTAGCAGTCAGCAGGGACCCGGTTCAGGGGGCGGGGTGCAGTCGGCTGGGAACGACCCCCAGTCGTTGTTGCCCCCCACACACAACAACGCAGAAAGACAGACTCACGCGTTGCCAAACCCCGCGCAAGGCACATTCAGCTTTCGCCCTTCGGGTATAAATCGTCGCATGCGCACCTAATTAGCTCCATGGCTTGTCACGTACGCCAAGTCCCCGCCAGGCTGTTCATTACTATGTTTCACCATCAGTTACGCCGACCCAACTTCACCGCTTATCCGACAACTCTGCGGTTTCTCGCATGCACTCAGCCCACGGGTCGGTTCGGTATCATTCTTTCACCGTCAGTTACGCCAGTTCCAGACCGCAGCCTATCAACATCCGAATGGAAACCACCAGTCGCGGGGAGTATAAATCAGCTCCGCAGTCCCACTCACTTATTCGCCAGTATTTGCGAGGTTTCGTCATACAGAGTATGACTATACGCTGACACTCAGCTCTTACGACACTTAGACTCAAGGTCATTACAATTCTCACAATTGTTCATGACAAAATTCAATCGACGATGCCACGGTCACGCACGATGCGCTGCAATCGACAGCGCGACTGTCATCGCAGATCACACGCTCGTCACTTATGACATCATATAGTCGCAAAGCAACTCAGGAGTCACACGACGACGGTTTAGCATCTTCGTTAGCGACGGACAGACTAGCTGAAGCATCGCTAACCAATAGACGTTGTACCAAGAAATTTGTATCGAAGAAGTAGATGAATAAGACTCTGGATTAGGCAATGCATTATTGCATGGGAGTGCATTATTGTCCGAACCTTTCAACGCATCATCCAGGCCACGCAAAATTCAAGACGGTATATTAAGCTGGTTTTTATAGCATTTTTTGTGAATCTGCCAGTGTTTTATACGGTTGCGTCCTCTGCTGTGAATCTGATACTGACGACACGCTCCTCAGATCAGAACTGCCTATATTAACCTGCAACCAATCAACATAAAATAAGCAGTGATAACACGTAAAAAGGGTCAATAACCTATTGGAATAAGGCCAAACAGCTAGAAAGGCTGTAAGGTCAAACGAGACGCGGATACGGTAGAATAAGATCATGAACAATTGAGCGGTCGCACGAGTGAGATGGC
Organism: Cymbomonas tetramitiformis; assembly: GCA_001247695.2. Taxonomy (NCBI): domain Eukaryota; kingdom Viridiplantae; phylum Chlorophyta; class Pyramimonadophyceae; order Pyramimonadales; family Pyramimonadaceae; genus Cymbomonas; species Cymbomonas tetramitiformis. Next base: position 42,351 of record LGRX02020371.1, read on the forward strand.
CGAAATCTATAATCGATGATATCCATGGAATCGCTATATCGGACTGCGATCGCAGTGGAATCGCATGAATTCTAAGGACTTTGCGAAAATATTTTTCAAAAAAAAATATTGTTTCAGGGTGAAATCGCCAAAAAAAACCGTTGTTTTTAGCTTGTTTTGGCATTCTACACCATTACGCGGGTGAGGAGTGCAGCGATTCGTCGAATTGAGGGGTTTCACATATCACGTAATTAATCCTGATGGTCACCGCAATTTGAAATTTTGGAAAAAAAAAATTTTTGCCCAAATCGGCCGAAAATCGCGTTTTTTGGCCTGTTTCGGCCTGTCACGGGCCTGTTGTGGCGTTCTACGCCACTCCCCGCGTGTGGAGTGCACATATTCGTGGAAAAGAGGGTTTGCACATATCACCTAAGCACTCCTGATGGTAATCGCAATTTGAAATTTTGATAAAAAATATTTTTTTGGCCCTAATTTCAACAGAAATCGATTTTTTGCCTGTTTCGGCCTGTCGCGGGCCTGTTGTGGCGTTCTACGCCACTCCGCGCGTGTGGAGTGCACATATTCGTGGAAATGAGGGTTTTCACATATCACCTAAGCACTCCTGATGGGAATCGCAATTTGAAATTTTGGGGAAAAAAAATTTTTTGGGCCCAAATTTCAACAGAAATAGGTTTTTTTGCCTGTTTCGGCCTGTCGCGGGCCTATTTTGGCGTTCTACGCCACTCCGCGCGTGTGGAGTGCACATATTCGTGGGAATGAGGGTTTTCACATATCACCTAAGCACTCCTGATGGGAATCGCAATTTGAAATTTTGGAAAAAAATCTTTTTTTGGCCCAAATTTTAACAGAAATCGATTTTTTTGCCTGTTTCGGCCTGTCGCGGGCCTGTTTTGGCGTTCCACGCCACTCGGCGCGTGCGGCGTGCACACAATCGTGGAAATGAGGGTTTTCACATATCACTTAAACACTCCTGATGGGACTCCCAATTTGAAATTTTGGGGAAAATATATATTTTTGGGCCCAAAAATTAACAGAAATCGATTTTTTTGCCTGTTTCGGCCTGTCGCGGGCCTGTTTTGGCGTTCCACGCCACTCGGCGCGTGCGGCGTGCACACAATCGTGGAAATGAGGGTTTACACATATCACTTAAACACTCCTGATGGGACTCACAATTTGAAAATTACCCAAATCGATTACAGAATCGTTGTTATGTTGGCATATTTTGCGTGGGCCCTGTTGGGCGTTATGCACAACACGCCGAGAGTAGATGCTATTCAGCATGGTGTTGTTTGGGTTCTAAGATTCTAGTGATCTATCCTGCTGTGATAGTTATACTTCTTCACAACAACCCTAGAATGCGCTGGTGCTCAGCATCGGTCAACCTATAAAACTCCTTACCGCGGTATTTGCGTCTGGTCATTGTCACTTCCACACACACGACATGATGCGAATATGTCAGACATTTCTTGGATGTGTCTATGTAGTACTCCTCGCAGCTTTCCTCATCCGCCCACTCATAAAATCGGCCTTCAACGACAAATTCCCCCGGTGTAGCATTTACGCCCTCCCCACCAGGCGAGTAGTAGTCGTCTCGCATCCCATCCGCGTTGATCACCTGCTTCACCTCGCTCAACGCCTTCACCAAATAGTAGGGGTGATTAGGATCGCCCCCCGACAGCCTTGCAAAAGTGTTTCCTCGTGCAACCTTCACACTCACGTCATCACGGGCCTCCGCGACTCTTGTTCTGGTGCGCCGGGCATCAGATTCGGTTGCCTCCGTCAAGGTGAACTGCTCCCAGCTGTCCACGTGACTCCGGTACAGGCAACCCTCCGTGTCAGGTTGTGCCTTCGCGCACTGCGCGTAACAATAATCGCAATAGCATTGTCGGTCCCGCTTCAAGCCCACCAACAACCCCACCCCTGCACGCACCGAGTGTAACGCCAAAGTCCGGTCAACCGTGTCAAACCCAGGTCCAGAGATGTCCACGTCCTTGCCGTCAACCAGAAAGAAAAATCTTTGCCCGAACTGAACACCTCTGTCGCGAGCGCTATATATCCTTCGGCTTTTGCAACCTTTCCATGCAGAACTCGTACAAGCTTTTGGCGTCCAGTATTTTACAATGCCATTTGTCGGTTGTGGACATCACCGCCAAGTTCGCCTCATGCTTCACCGCTACTCCCATCGCGTCTTGCTCACCTCGTGCATGTGACGTCTCAAAGAAGTTGCGCTGTGTCGGGATGCCAAGCCCTCGGGGCCACTCCGCCGACTCTTCCCGCCCGCTCTCCACCACGTCGGCAAATGCGGTTGCGCATTTGTTTTGTGCCGCACTACCATCCGCCCACTCATGCATGAATTTGGGGAGAGGTATACCTCTCTTCACGAAGTACTCACTGACGATAAGTTTCCTCATATGCTGGATACCTCGGTGGGAGTGCGGCAAGGTGTCGCTAATGAGGTAGATCAGGTCCTTCACTATTATTGGGTTGGCCTCGGTGGAAGTCTGACCATCCACGGAACCAACCGCGTGCCGCCATAACACACAACACAGCAGCGTTGCTTGCTTCACTATCCAGTGCAACGACTGAATCGCCCTGGGAATGTTCAGAGCGTGGTTCTCGCTGAAGTCAAACAATATGAGGCAGTGCCCCAAAGGCAAGCCCGCCTTGCACTTGTTGAACATTGTCATGGAGTGCGTGGCCATGAAACAGTGGTAGGCATACGGCTTCAAAAACCGACACGGTTGGGCAGCAGGCACACCGACCAACTTCTCCAACCTCCAACTCCCGTCCGCCGCTTTCCGCACAAACGTGCCCGAACACACACAATTTGGGGACTCCCCTGGGGCGTGGCCAATGAGCAGAGCTTGCAGTTTTGCAAGCAGCTCACCAGCAGTGGTCGTCTTTTGGACGAACTGCACCCGGTGCTTGTTCTTCCCGTCCTCGTCCACTCCGATATGAACGTTCTCGTAGGTGTGCCAGTCCAGCGTGGCAGTGTTGGAAACCGCCGCCGGACACAACGACCAGTTTTGCAGCCCCCCGCACCGTTTGCAAGAACCCTCCAAGCAGGGCATGTCGTGGTGGTCCTCGTGCTCTCCGTTCGACCGCTGTCTTGGACACAGCAGCGATGCCGTGAAACCGGAGGTTGACCGTCCCACCTCCACTCGACCACACTTGAAGTCCGGGAAAGCAGGAAATGGTTTACGGGCAGACAGCCGTGCCCGAAGGCCTCCAACGCGAGGGCAACACGACGCGTCCGTGCACTTGCAGCCGGAGTGGCCCACCTCCTGGAAACGAGCATACGCCTCCACCCCCAACCGCATATCCTCGTGGTACCTGCAGCAGCAGGAAATGGTGTCCCTTCGGGTGAGTCGTTGCACTTGCCTCGGCTTCCGAGTCTCAAAAGATCGGAGTTCGATCTTTTCGGCGGGAAACTTCTTCTTGAACTTGCGGAACACCTCCAACTGGGTCATTTCCAACCACTGCTTCGACACCTTCTCCACGCTTCCATCAATATGCCGCAGCTGGATCACGTCCCGTTTACACGTGGACACCCGACTGATCCCAGCACTCAGCCAGAAGGCTTGGATCTTGTGGGTCAGCTCCGCGCTTATAGCACGGTTGGCCATGTGCAGGTTTTCCAGGACCGACCCTGCCAGAAGACCGGCAT
>LGRX02020372.1:0-10133 GCA_001247695.2 Cymbomonas tetramitiformis
AATCAGCATCACCTCGAATAGGGTTGTTTCAAAGGTGGCCGACCCAGCCAAGCGCACCAATGCACCAGCACCCCGCGTCATCTGGAATAGGGTGGATACAAACGTGACCGCCCCAGCCCAACGCACCACTACACCAGCAATCCGCATCACCTCATGAATAGGGTGTCAAAATTGGCCGACCCAGCCCAACGCACCACTACACCAGCAATCCAGCGTCACCTCGAATAGGGTTGATACAGGGTGACCGCCCCAAGCTCAACTCTCAATAAGCCAGCACTCCGGCGTCACCTCGACTAGAATTGGATACAGGGGTGACCGCCCAGCCAGCTCTCCAATAGCCAGCACTCCGCGTCACCTCGAATAGGGTGGATACAAAGGTGACCGCTCCAGCCCAACTCTCCAATAAACAAGCACTCCGCGTCACCTCGAATAGGGTTAATGCAAATGTTACCGCCCGACACCAGGGCACCGATACACCAGCACTCCACATCATCTAGAATAGGGTGGATACAAATGTGACCGCTCCAGCCAAGCGCACCAATGCACCTACGCGTCATCTGGAATAGGGTTCATGCAAAGTCGACATTCCGGGCAGCGCACCGATACATGAGCACTCATCCACGAAGAGCGCCCTCGTCTCATATTCAGGCCCGAGCCATTTACTCCGAGCCTGGCCTGCTCACAACACCGGGCAAGTTGGACAGATACTGAGGACGTCAGCACTCACGGCTTAAGAGAGCTTGCGCTTCTGTTAAAAAATAAGTTTAGAACCCTTTGAAGAGCGGGCAGGGCTTCAAGACCCAACGGAGTCCGGCGCAGGAAGCCACGGCATGAAGCGAAGATAGCTTTAGCATTCAACAGTGCAGAAGGTGATTCAAGAGGTCCACAGTTGGACGGCACCTGTGAACCCGTCAGTTGCATCCTCTTTCGCTTGAAACAGCCGCGAGTTGTACCTGCGCGGTTAAGCCTGTAGCTGTAAGACTCTGCAGCGCCCCGACCTACGCTCTTCCAAAAGTTTCCAAAGCTTCGAAAGGCGTGCGCAGCGAGATGTGGGCAAAGTTCAAGTAAGTCGTAGCATCCGAGACGTGGTGCAAGAAGGCCAAAGACAAGTGGCATGGTGCGTTGGAACCCACGGCTGGTTTGGGAGCAAACCACTTCGAGCGCCGTTAATCGGAAGTGATGAAAAGGAAAGAGTTGTACAATAAGTTATGCGTAATAAACCAGACGATGATAAACGCGGAGGTCTGCCCGGTAGACCTGGTTGAACACTTACTCTGCTCGACGCTTGCTGTCGCTTAAGATCTCGTACGCGTCGTTCAACATAATGCACATGTTATGGCCTTCCTCTCCCAAAATATCCTACAATCGAAATGAAAAGCAACGAAAGTTAAGACGAAGGTATCGTGCGTGAGCACACAATGCGCGGATGCTAGAAGGTGTGGCGACGTCGGCTCACGAGAAAGGTGTCGCAAAGTCCTGCTGGAGGAACTAAGCTTTTGGTCTAGGAAGCTAGCTAGAGCTTTTTCTGAGTGACGACTATGCTAAGATCAGTACGAGTTAAATTTAGAAGACAAGAACTGCAAGAAATAGCCGCTAGAGTCGGAAGGGTTGAAAGCTGCACTGACCGGATGGCATTCTTTCGCTAGTCCGTAATACGCAAGCTTCACCTCACTCTTCGAAGCCCCATCCTTAAGCTGCACCAAAGACAGCGGCCGTCCATTTATGACAGAAAATGGGTGCAAAGCAAACGACTCAAAGAGTATCCAAACTTAATCGTTCAAATCAGCCCTCGAGGGAATAAGGTCAAACCTCTGAGCTCAGATCTCAGACCTCAGATCACATAGCGAAACCGTAGGTCACGCTGTTCATACCCGAAAAGAGTGCACGGGTATGCTTGCATATCACGCAACAAGTTTGCTGATGGTTGTTTTGTGGGATACAGCAATTGCACGTACGTACCCCTAGAAGTTCGTAATAATCGACCATTCCGAGCTCTTTACTATAGACTGTAGAGGCATCGTACGCGCTCTCGTACGCAAAGTCGTCAGCGCTTGCTGCGGTATTATAGCACACTGAACAAAAAGCTCGTGTTAGCAGCAAGTCGAGTGAACACTTGACAAGAGGGGGAAAGCGGACGAATATTTTCCTGCATATATCCCCCTTCAGCTCTCTGCCGAATGCGAAAACCGAGAGCACACGTGAAAGCTCCAGATCCGATAGCTCTGATGTGATAATATGTAACACACCTTGTTTCTTAGAGGGCCGCGCCTTCAAATTTGAACCAAGGATTCTAGAGCGTCCGTTGTGAGCTTTGAAACTAAAACGAGAACTGGGCAATGCATCATTGAGGTTGGGCGCCGTCCGTGAGGCGAGACCGAAAACAACTTGCACCATTCCTAAGCTTATGGCGGAAATATTTCTAAAAAGTCTGCACGAAAGAAAGGCTGGTGGCCACAATCAAGCTGTTAATAATCTTGAACTTTTCACAAATATTTTCAGAATGCATGAACTTTTCACAAATATGTTCAGAATGACGCTGGTGGAGCAACAGAAGATTACACTTGTCGTGTGTGGAAATCTTTGACTTGTGCAATTTCTCAAATCAAGCCATGCCATGTGGGAACGATTACTCTGACTCGGCACCGATAGAGGCCCATTTTCGATCTTGTCCAATGAAAATAGTATGACTTACGTAAGGGCAATCATGGCATTATTAGGTATAGTGTTACCATTGCGACTCAGAAGACCATTTGAATTCAATTGGACATCGGAAGTTCGGATCTTCGGAACACGACGCTTGCGTTACGGTTTGTAACCAGTGTCGATATCTAGCATCCAAGGGTTGCTGGTAGCTAAGCAGCTGTTAATATCCCTTAAGTATGGCACACGCCACACAACACAATATATGGTAAAGGGATCGACGGCTGGTGGTAGCTTACCACTTACACGTCGGATTTTGTAGATAGTCAATGGAAATATCTGTTCCTGCATCAGGTTTACCGCCACCCCGGGGGCCACCGCGCCCACCTACTCATGAGTGAAAAGAAGAAGAAAAACTGCCTCACCAAAAGGGTCCCTAGTACTGGTAGAGGCCGAATTAATTGATTTTTATAATGTTAAGGACCCTTTTGGGCAATGCCGGCAATCCGACTGATATCCGCCAAATAGGTAATAGCTAATATCCGGTGATCGCCATCGATCAGCGATACCTTTGATACGACTTCGGCTGATTTGAAAATTGGCGATTTGGGACCGCAGGTCCTGGGGGGCGACGTTGGGACCGAAGGTCCCAAAATCGCGTGGACCGAAGGCCCCACACTACCCCAAATGTATATTTTATATATTTTTTACATAAGAAAATAAATCAGAATTTTTCTATAAAAGAGAAATTAAATCACACCCCATGCCAACACTTATACTTGCAAGTAGGTTAGCAAAGAAATATGACTTTGGACGTTATGATGTCCTCGGGCACTCCTATGTGCACACATGCGCCTACATTGCACAACTATATATCTCCCATCGATCTCATAAACTGCAAATCACAAGTTGACAGCAACGAACAAGTGCAATATTGTGTGAATATGTAAAGTTCTAGCCGCTCCTCTTCCGTTTCTGGCTCCGTTCTAGCTGCTCATTCTCATGCACCTCGCGCCACTCTTTGAAGTGTTCCACGTTCATGTCCACTCGGTATCTAGTGGGGGCCTCAACACTCCCACCACCCGTCCCCCCTCCTCCCTCCGCTGGGAGTTTTGCATTCGCTTTCTCCAATGCAAGAAGAGCAGTGGCAAGCGTGTTTACATAGAAGACCGCTTTGGAGCCGGGCTGGAACATCTGTGGAATTTTCCCTGTGATCGACAAATGAAAGTCCTTGAGCCTTGCCTTGCACAACCGCTCCAACCTGACAACGATGAACTTTTGGTTCCCCGCCACGTCTTCATCTGAGGCCCCTCGATGGTCTTTGAGCACGGCTTTCTCCGCATCCGTGCAGAAGGCCTCGAACCAGTTGATGGTGAGACTAGCCTTGTTCACCGCGGACTTGTGGAGCGTGCTGAGATATGAAGCATTACCACAATGCTCAAGGTAGAGCTGAGATGGTCTTGTCTTCCCGATCTGCATCTTCTCCACAGGTTTACCCGTGGACCTGCTGCGATCGCGGCGCAACACTTGGCCTACGGTGGCCTGTGGGTGCTCCTCACCACTAAGAGTCGCGTCTGCTTTTGTCGTAGGCGACATCATTCACTTGACATCCATGAGGCCGCGTGATAATCTCGCCAACTTATCGCAAAGCGCGCGATTCATGTCCATGATGCCGGTAAACGCCGTGATGATCTGCACACGTATTCGCAAACTACATTAGCAAAACATCGGCAAGTATCCCGCGTTGATCGCAAGATCATTTCTCAAGTGGCTTGAATCGGCACTTGGCACAAGAAGTGTCTCAAGCACGGTTTAGACGCGGCAACTCTCAGGTGGCTCGAATTGGCACTTGACACACGGAGTGTCTTAGGCTTAGTTCAGACACAACAACTCTCCGATGGTTGGAACGGGCACTCGACACACGGAGTGTCTCAGGCACACTTCATACGCATCAACTCTCAGGTGGCTCAAACGGGCACATGACACACGGAGTGTCTTAGGCTCAACCTAGTTGCAGTAACTCTCAGGTGGCTCGAACTGGCACTTGACACACGGAGTGTCTTAGGCTTAGTTCAGACACAACAACTCTCCGATGGTTGGAACGGGCACTCGACACACGGAGTGTCTCAGGCACACTTCATACGCATCAACTCTCAGGTGGCTCGAACTGGCACATGACACACGGAGTGTCTTAGGCTCAACCTAGTTGCAGTAACTCTCAGGTGGCTCGAACTGGCACTTGACACACGGAGTGTCTTAGGCTTAGTTCAGACACAACAACTCTCCAATGGTTGGAACGGGCACTCGACACACGGAGTGTCTCAGGCACACTTCATACGCATCAACTCTCAGGTGGCTCGAACTGGCACATGACACACGGAGTGTCTTAGGCTTAGTTCAGACCCAACAACTCTCCGGTGGTTGGAACAGGCACTCGACACACGGAGTGTCTCAGGCACACTTCATACACATGAACTCTTAGGTGGCTCGAACGGGCACATGACACACGGAGTGTCTTACGCTTAGTTCAGGCACAACAGCTCTCAAGTGGTTGGAACTGGCTGGAATTGGCACTTGACACAAGGAGCGTCTCAGACACGGAGCTGAGTGGTGTAGATGTTGAAACCACATAAGGTATCCGAGCAACACAAAATCATGTGAATCATAGTGCATCACGTGTGTTTCATCGTGCGTGTGAGCGCACCTGGTCATAGCGGGCGTCTTCTTTCCCGGCGACGTTGCCTGTGTACAAGTGCAAGTTGATCTCGTTGAATTCAGCTCGGATCACTCTGCTCCACTCCTTTAGAGCATACGCCGCATTGCCGGCGGCCAAGTCCTTGAACTCCCACAAGCTCCACAATATGTGATCTTGGACTTCCGGCAGCACTCCTCGCTTGCGCCGCTCCTCGTAGTACATGATGAGATGAGCTAACACCGCACGCATCAATGGGCGCAACCGCCCACCTTCGCGGTACTGGGGGGAGATGAGCTATCTAGACGCAACACCTTGTTCAGGAGCTTTTTCACCTGCACAAAGATTGAGCACCAATGCATCAATGACATTCTTGCACGCTCTAAGTGGGGGTGGTGGTTCATCTATCTTAGGTTTGTTGGTAGAAGGGGTGATCAAGTGTGGTCACAATCATACATCCCGACATGAATTTGTTGTTGGCCTATATCGCAACCCAAGCTTGCACCGGTTGTGTTGTCCTTTAAATTGTGGGAAGAATGCATGGTTATGATCACGCACCATTTCCATATCCACGAGCATGAGCTTCAAGGGCTCAAGAGAGGCAGCCTTCGGCCCTTCACAACACTCCCCGTAGTTGGGAGTCGGAAAGCCCGCCAAAGTGCATGCACCAGGTTGTAACATGGCACGGGTGGGATCAACGTACTCAAAGTACGCGCTCTTGGTGGTCATCTCATGGCCTGCGATTGAGAGATCAACAATGAGTATGTTTCCAAAGCTCTGTCCATATGCAGCCGATCTCAGGTGGCGGGAACAGGTACTTGACACACGGAGTGCCTTAGGCTAAGTTAAGATGCGCAACAGCCCCTCTCACTACATGGCATTCACTGCCAGGCGCAACAGCCCCTCTCACTACATGGCATTCACTGCCGAGGCGCAACAACCCCTATCACTTCATGGCATTTACTGCCGAGGCGCAACATTACTGTGCTTACACTATTGATTTTAACAAAAAATAATTATTCGAGGGGCAATGTCGTAATCTATAAACAATTGATGGAAACTAAATATCTTCAGCAGGCTCACACGTGACCAATAAAGTAATAGTATCTTTATTAAGTAATTCGGATGCCGATTTCGTGACCACTAGGAACAAGAAATAGTTGGGAAAATAAATAATTTCCCTCGCCGAACGACGTATAACAAACAAATAGGCAAATAATAAGTATCTGCTATGGACAAGTGTCGGCCTAATAGTGATAGTAACAGTGAAACAGTGAGTCGGATGGTGAAAGATTCGAAGCGCTCATGATCACCGTCGCACCGCCCCGACACAGTCCAAGAGCAAGAGGATGCACCGCTGGACTGCTTTCAAACTCATTGAAGGTGAGCGGTGTGAACAATCCCGTGGACTGCCTGGTATGCAAGATCCGGGGACTGGGACCAATATGCCAATGTAAACCAGTCACACTCGGTGACATGGTAGCCAAGCGTCGTCGTTTGGATAGGCCGCGGAGCCGCAGGCCTCAATTTTCAGCAGCCTAGGCGTGAAGGTCGTCGAGGCATCAGCAGTGAACAACGACCCGATAGTGGTGAGGCCAGTGGTACCGGGCGACGACGACGAGGAGGAGCAGGACGACGATCCACTGTTCCTTCCCAAAACCAAGAAAAAGTGGGCAGTCGTAGCATATGGAGCCTTGACTAAGTCTAAAGTCGTCGTTGGCCGCCCTAAAAAGACAGCGTTCGAAAACGGTTCTCTCACTTTGCTCAAGCACGATGCCGCTGTACTCAAGGGCTATGTGGCCGCTCTTCATTCGGTGCCTCACTTCAACACATACCTATCTGCTTTAAAACAGCAAAAACAGAGTGATAGCCATAGACTCTGACAGGCATTGCCATTCGAAAGAGCATCATCGACAATGTACAGAAGGGCTCCTTCATTCGCATAATAATTATTTTCATTATGTGTTAACTCAGGTACTGTAGCCATTGCATCATCGATCCAGACACCCTAATTATTACAGCTCGATATAATTTCAGATATGAACAAATAAATAGTACAAATATTAATTAACTTCACATGAAAAATAGTGAGCAATAGGACAAGAAATAGTTTTAAAACTAAATAATTATCGAATGCACACATGGCGTCGATAAATAAATAGGGGGGGGAAACTAATTAATTCATGGTCGCCTCAAAATACTATCAAAAATAACAAACTATTGATGAGGGCTTGGGGGGGGTTAAAATCAATAGTGTAAGCACAGTACCTATCCATTACCCCTTTCCAGACGCATTCGTCTGAAGGGCTCACAATTGGTGGTATCTTGATGCCTCATGCTCATATAGTAGGGGGCAAAATCCTACGAGAACAAATGGGATGGGGTCATCAAAATGAAGGGATATGCAAACCTGTAGTGCAAGTTGCAAATTCTGGAAGCATGTTGGCAAAGGTCGAGTTGGCGGCGCCGGAACGCATGCCACCCGCCGTGGGGTCCTCCGGCAGATCCTCAGGCTGCAAGCGGTAATCGCGCCACCTTGCAACACCTTTTCGGGTCAAGTCCTGAAGATAGGGGTCGATGACAAACCATGAGAGTCAGATGGAAATTCTTCGGCAAAGGAACCGTAGAAGGGAAATCAAACCCGTAAACCGTTAAACTAGTAGTAGCACCATGCGCGTGCGCGTGTCTATTGCTTCAGGTGGTGCATCGTTTCACTTTTAACCACTTACGTTTTTCGGAGATGGGTTGTGGGGTGGATTGGGAACACAATCGCTTGCTCAAAAATGCGGATGTTACCTTAAGATAGGTCCCTAAGACAACTCCCGGGGACTTGGTGGCGTGGAGATCGGAATGCAACCAATAAGGTCCGTCCAGGTCGTATACTTCTGCGTGTGATCGTGGATGTGCCATAACATCACCCATGGCAAGGTACCAATCGGAGTCCATATCCACACCTGTGCATCCAACCACATACAACAAATTTACGGGGGCACTGCCGACAGAGTTGGGGGAGCCTACTACGATGATTGAAATGCATCTGCAACACAGCACACAGTGTCAACAACGGAGACGGGTTAATCCGCGGAGACGGAGACGGGTCCGCTATTTCGTTGGCATCCGTCTACGACGTAGCCCGCCGAAGGCGGGTTTCGGCCCGGACCGTATCCGTGGGGATCCCGCCGAAGGCGGGATCCGGCTACGTCGTAGCCCGCCGAAGGCGGGCTTCGGCCCGGACCGTATCCGTAGGGATCCCGCCGAAGGTGGGATCCGGCTACCTCGTAGCCCGCCGAAGGCGGGCTTCGGCCCGGACCGTATCCGTATCCGTCGAAGACGGCCCGGCTCCTTTGTTGACACTGCTGCGAGGCATCTCATTTGATTAGAGAGGACCAACCAAGAAGGGGTTGTATCGTACTAAATTGTTTTGAAGTCGAGTTATGTAGTTACATATACATGGTCCATTGACCATTGTTAGTGAATATTGATGTGTAAGACTAAAAGAAGCGTTTTTCTTTTGGTACTGCGCCGATCATCTGCAAAATAGTTTAGTGAATATCATCACGTGTAGTGAGTATCATTATTTGCAGTGAATATCATTTATCTACTGTGAATAGCATTATCTGCCGACAACAGACTGCAAGAAATATCGTCATCTACGGTGAACGACGCCATACCTGTACTCTACGGTGAATAATTAATATATAGCCTAGGCAAAGAAGTCTTAACCCCTAAAGCGATTTTGGAATCACCTGTTTTTTCTAACATTTACCAATTTGTGAATATCTTCTGCTTACAAAATCCAAATCCAAATTTGAAGATATCACCAAAAACGTCGTATTAAGCCGCATCGATTTAGAGCATATGTGTATGAAGCTACGATGTACTGGCGGACTTATTGAATGTTGAATGGCATTTTACCCACGTTGGCACAATCATGAGTAATACACGTTACAAAACCATAATCGTGACCCTAACAGAACATGCAAGTACATATTAATAGTACTTACACAGAACATACCCTAACTAGGGCTAAGGGAATGATACGGCAATACATCGGCTTTGCAAGTGAAAATAAAACATATCTTCAAGCATTATCCTCAAAGCATATGAATATAGTTTCAACAAGCTCAAAGTTAAGGACATGGTTGGATGCGCCTGGTATAGACGTTTCCAAAACTGTCCTCATAGTTGAATTTGGATAAAAAACGATTTTGAAATTAAGGATTCAATGAAGTTTTTGACTTGGGTAGATTTCTACCCAAAAATCGGTTTAGGGGTTAAACAACGAATCCTTACCAATCTCTTAAATAATCCTTACCAAACTCTTAAATAATCCGCCTATATCAATATTGATACATCATCCGATCATCGCAAGACCCCCTCGTGATAATATATACAGTACCGTACGCTGACTATTTCAAGGTTGGGCTTGCGCGGGGATGCGTGCTACGTGCAAAAACTTTTGAAAAACTTTTTATTCGATAAAGATGTCCCCTAGACCTATGTGAACGCATTGCGTACTTCAGGGATGAAATTGGTCACGATATGGGAAAGTTATGGTCGATCCCGCTCGAGTTTCGCCCATACTTAACCATACCTAAGCGCATACTTAAATCGCCTATATCTCGCGATCTAGAAGCTGGAATCTTTTTTGCATGTAGCGCCCTCGCGCAAGCCCAACCTTGATTTGCGCTTCACATTAACGTTATTTATGAAATAACATCTCATGAGGCTCCGAAAAATGCTCGTATCCAAGGGATCTGGTGAAAGGCAAGATCCGGCTACGTCGTAGCCCGCCGAAGGC
>LGRX02020375.1:0-12811 GCA_001247695.2 Cymbomonas tetramitiformis
GAAATCCCACGTAGTGTCGTTGGTGTAAGTGACGAAGGCATGGAGCCGATGCAGAGTCATGTACGGCGTGCCCGCGGCGAGGACCACATCCACGTAGCAGTACTTGGTGAATTCTGCAGGGCTGCCATCACATCTAGCCACCCTGGCCCCTGTCTCCGCATCAAAGATGGTCAAGCCCAACCTGTTGGCTGTCCTGATGGGGATAATGTTGCAGTTGGCTCCAGTGTCCAGAAGAAGCGCTTTGTACAACATGAGCAGGCCCCCAGAGGCCATCAGAGCCATCCCTTGTGCCAAAGACTCGTTCAGGAGCTTGCATACAGGCTGGACCTGTGCCATGGCAGTGAGCTGCTCCTCTGTAAGGCCACTGAGCATCCTCTTCTTCAATAGCTCGTATGCCTTGGCCTCCATGGTCCCTGCGTGCAGCTCGCCCCTCTCGCTGAAGTCTCTCACCCCGTAGCTCTCCTGGACGGTGGCAGCTGCAGCAGTTACATGCACCGCAGTCCTCCCCTTCCTGGGCTGCTCCACGGTGTCCTCCGGCATCTCGTCCAGAGGAACCTCTTCTTCGTCACTGTCGTCGCCCGACTCCATGCCCGGGCAATCGTCATCATCGTCGCTGTCGTCCTGGCAGTCTGCTGCTGAGGCTGTCGGCACGGGGAGCTGGTTGCTCTCAGCCAGTTCCACCAAGGTCTCCACACCCCTTGGAGCTGTTATGCGACCCTCTGCCACGAGTCCAGCAGCTAGCTTACGGAAAGCTGCTCCCAGACTCTTGATCACGGAGGCCATGAGCTGCACCTTCCTCTGCATCTCGTCCGCCGCAGGCGCCATGGGCACCTGTGCGTCTGCCTCGTACTCCTCGGGTGTCTTCACTGGGAAGCCCCTCATGCGTTGGGTACTTCCCAGGGCTACTGCTGGAGCCGCCGTGAGCTCAGCCTCCGCACTCTTGCACAGCGTCTCGGGGAGTGCCCCCAAACCCAAGGTGTTGAGGGCGCTCGAGAGCTCCTCTTCGCCCATCTCCTCGGCCATAGCTGAGAGTAACTCGGTTGGAGGGCCAGACGACGCTCCTACCCCTGCGCTGCCATGGTGGTGCGCGCGTGCGTGCATCGATGATGTGCGTCTCCCTCTCCGCGACGCGCGCTGCGACTGGCTCCTCGTCGGAGCCCTCATCCTCGGACAGCACCTGCGACTTCACACTGCCCGCACGACTGGCCGTCTTCCTAGCAGCCACCATGCCCTGGTACTCTGCCTTCAACGCCTCAGGGTTGCCAGTGGCGCCCTTCTGCTTGTCCTCCGGTGCCTGTTTGGCTCTGTACTTGTCTTTCTCGTCGTTGGACAGCTGCTGCCAGTCCGTCACCAGGATGCCCCAGTCAGAGTTCTTGAAGCGGTTCTTCAGATTGTACATGCGCAGGGCGGCATTCTCCGCGTCCCACCACTTGCTGGAATCAAGTCTGCTCTCGTGGAACCCAGCAGGCATCTTGACGTGTTTGTAGCCACTCCTGCACTGCTCGGGATCGGACTCATGCCAGCCCCCTCCAAAGCAGCGCAAGCACTTGGGCTTGTCGTTCGTACGCACGCCCTCTGCTGGCGGCGGCGTCTTGTTGTATGAGGTCTTCTTAGCTCTTTCGGCAACATTCACCTCCTTCTTCATCTTCTTAGAAGGTGGTGTCTCTGCCTTCTTGCTGCTCTCCAGTTCGCCTGACTGCCCCACCTCAGAGGACTCAATCTTCTTGATCGAGTTCTTTATCGCCTTGAGGTCAAGGCCATGCTGACGCGCCTCCCAGGTGGAGTACTGGCAGCCACACCGCCTGGTGATCTCCTGGAGGAAGGTGAGGATCCAAGACTCTGCATCGCCCTTGAGCTTGTCTTGAACCTCGACGATGGCCTCCAGGTCCTTCCAGGTCACCCGGTTGGGTGGCGGGAACTGTACCCTCAGTTGCTCCTTCACCCGCGTCTGGAAGACCTTGATGCGCAGGTTATCCACGCAGTCCTCGATGAAGGTACGCAGCTCTTCGTCGCTCAACACCTTCCCAGTGTTGAGCTGCATTTCCCTGCGTTGGCACATCTTCATGTAGGTCAGCCCATCCTGCCCCACCTCCTGTGGCTTCTGTGTCAACAGATCCACTTTCTCTTGTGTCCCTTTCATCATGAACTTCTTGTCAAGGGCAGCGATGAAACCCCTGAGCGCGTAGAAGTACTGGGTATCACGGGTGCCATCACGTCCCGTCAAGCCTTTCAGGGAGGTTCCATCAGTCAGATATTCGTCGGAAACCTCCCCTTGGGCGTCTTGGTTCGTCACTGGCCTCGCTATCACCCACGTGGTGCCAGTGTTCATCTCATTGAAAGGGGGCCTAGCACACGGGATGGTACCCTCGAGTGGACCATGCTCACTAGTGTCTTTGAGGACTCGGTCCATGTTGGAGGCCACTACCCCCCCTTTTTCATAGTTCTCACGCCACCAGCTGAGAGCTTGCGAATTCTCTCCAGCCAGACACGCAGGGATGATGTCCCACAGATACTCAAAGTCAGGGGGAGTCTCTCTCAGGGTCTTCATCTGTGCTTCGGTGAGAGTGCCAGCCCCGGACCTGAGCCTCCTCCTGACGTTGGCGTTGTGCTGCCGTACGAAATTCTCGCACATGTCGGCGAACTCCCTCAGGAACTTGGGCCGATCTTCTTCCTTGGTGCCCGTGTAGTTGGGCAGCGTACCAAGGTTGATGCGCGCGGAGTCAGTGTACTCCATGTCTTCCTCAAAGATTACCAACGGCTCTTGGGCCTGGGCTTGAGGTTGTACTAGTGCTTGGGCCTCAGGCTGTACTGGTGCTTGGGCCTCAGGCTGGCCACTGGCAGCCCCTTCCTCTCCTTCCAGCTCTGTGAAGTGCTGGCTCACCCGTATCGCTCTCTGGGCACGCCTCTCTGCCCTTTGTTGCTCCTGACGGTCAGTCTTGGATTCCGTTGCTATCTTCCCGGTGGAGAAGAGATACCGGTGTGAAGGCTCTTTTCACTCCACACTTCCCAGCTTACCAGTACGGATGAATCCGTCCCTGGCCTCACCTTTCAGTGCTTTGCTCTAAGTAGCAATCACTGCCAGGATAATCTCGTCCATGACTGGTGAGCAAGGTTTCATCTGTGACCTGACCCTGTCTTATACTGGCTCTTCTAGATGTCCAGCAAGGTTGCCTCAGCCCTCAGTGTCTCTGGTCCACGCAGTAAATCAGCAGAACGCCAGCATGGGTCAAGTGGCTACAAAGAATGCTGTCGTGATAGTGTCCACTGACAGTCCTGTTTCGCTCTACGCCTTCAGGCGTACCAGTACGGATGAATCCGTCCCTGGCTTTACCGTCTGGTGCTTTGCTCCAGCAGGATGTCACTCCCCGAAATAGCCCAGCACATAATTCTCAACGCTGCAGTCATGGTGCAAAATTGGCAACCGGTTCCGCTCTGATCGCTGTCGCTGTACTTTGCAAGACTGGTGAACTTCGAGTGCCGCAACAGCCTGCTTCACTCAACCTCTTCCAAGGCTTACCAGTACGGATAAATCCGTCCCTGGCATCACCATTCAGAGGTCTCGTTCTTCAGGACTGCTGTTGAACTCTCAGCATTACAGACGACATGTCTGTAATATGGCACATTTTTGTTTTGAAAAAGACTGTTAATTACAGTTCTGACGCTATCGCACAAGAGCAAGTCCACAAATGTATATCTTTACAAGCAGAAGAATACTGTATCTTATAAATTATCTCATAACACTGCTGTTTTCGCGGTCTTAAGCGAGTCCTGGCTATTTTCGGAATCACTGTTACGAAGGCAAAACAAAAATGAGCGTCTGTCTCACCCTGCTACGCCGCCCTACATATTCTCGCTATCTCCAAACAAGTGTAACACCCATCCGTATTTCCGTATCTCGTCACTGTCATAACTCCTCGCGCGTATCGTACTGCGCGCGTGTCATACGTTCGTCACAGAGACTGCTACAGCAAGTGTCACAACCCGGCTGAGGTACACGATAAGCCGTGGTTTGTGACAGCCTGCGCTTCTTGGAGATTCGCCCGCGCGTTCTCGACGTAATTCAAGATCGCGTGCGGAACTTCCCCAGATCCCCCCCGGCGCGCTCCCCCCTGAGTTGAAGGTAAGCAGCCGATCAACGACTCGATTTTCTCTTGGGAGCTCCAGTAGGGGGTGAACTCGGCCTTGAATGCGTCCCAGGTTTGCAATCCCGCCGCGGACACCAAGTGCTTCTGCACCATGCGTTCCTTCTTGAACTGGCTTATCATCAGGCCCCCCTCTTTTACTGACAACTCCTTCTGAATAATCAGGCGCAGATACGTGTCCACCTTGTCGAACTCCGCCTCCCCCGCCAAGCCGCCCAAGTTAATCCAGAACGTCATACCCATGGATTTGGCATTGTGGAGAAACTGAGCTTCTTCCACCAAAATGCCTGCCCCTTTAGACGAGCCCGCTCCGTGGTCCCCGCCTCCTCGTTGCACCTCGTCTTCCATCTGCAAGTAAAAAAAACATTTTTAGAATGTCTTAAAATATAGAAAAGGATGCTTTGGGGGGTAAACACTGTTTGAAGCAAAAGTAAAAAGTAATTTACCTGTCGGTTGGAGGTGCCTTTTTTGCCAGCTTTCTTGGCGGGTCCCTTAGCGGGCGAAGATGAGGCCTTGCGCTTTTTGGTCTTCGAAACCAAAGGGTTTTTCATGCCCTTCAGGTCAAACCTTCTGTAAGCCTCCATGATGCTAACGCAGAGGTCCCACGTCTGCGGCCGGAAATTGGCAATTGTCCAGTGCATGAAGTAGTGGTTCATTTGCACGCCGCCGAACACAGAATGCTTGGACATCGCTACTTCCTTCACATGCGTCTCCATCGACTGGTTCAAGTGAGACATTACGTGGTACCAACTTGTGACCCGATCGAGGTGAGCGTTGATGTCATCCTCCAGCGTCTTCACCGTCACCTCTACCTCAGGGAGGGTCTCAAGGTCTCCCTCGCGCTCAGACGTCTCCACATCCTCGATGTACTGGAATCCCTTGGGATATTTCTCGATATCCGGGACTGCAAATCCATGCTCTGATTCGAACTCCGCCATTTTTTGCACCAGCCCTCCGACCTCGTAATACCCAGGTTGATAAGGGGTACCCTCTTCGGTGTCCTCGGGGACACCGGCGACGAACTCGGAGATCAACGCTTCTCGGTAAACCTTGTACACGACCCCATGCTTTTCGAAAAGGGTCGAACGAAGCCCTTGCATGAACTGAGTGTTGTCTTTGCCTTTCGTCTTCTGGGCGATTTGGTTCTGCATCTCGCCTAAGAACCGAATCATGTCAGGCGTGAGACCGATGTAGATCTTGCTCTCGAAGAACTTGAAAGCTATCTCCAACGGGATTTCCTCGTGACACTCGTCGGTGGCTTGATAACAGTGCTGGTGCCCAAAAACCTTGCCTCTGTATTCTCCCCTCAGAGCTTTTTTCAAGGAGAATTCGGCACGGGTTTTGACATCGTCGATCGCAACAAGACCCGCATTGAAAGGGGCCCACGGGTTCTCCTTCCTGCTGGACTTGATCTCGTTCACCCAGCCCCTCTCTTGATCCCGGCAGGCCTCGTACCCCGTCGCGTGGTACAGGCATTCAATGGGGAGACGAAACACACTCCCTTTCTCCGCCGCCTCGTCGAAATCCATCGGGTTCGGCCACCGGTGCTCCATCTCGATTTGCCTGCACAGCTTTGCTTTCTCCTCATAAACCATCTTTGCTGCATGCTCCACTGTTAGCTTAGCGTGCCACCCATGTGCAGCCACCTCGGCTGCCTTCCTTGCCTCAGATGGGGTGGCCACTTGAGACATATCCACATTGGCGCCCGCTCCAGTGAAAGCTCTGGAGCCACCAGGTCCTTGAAGGGCGCGTTCGGCAGCACGCTGCACATCCGTTCTCCTGGCAGCCTGGGACAAGACGAAACTGTTCATTAGCTAATGAACGCCTTCCGCTCCGGTCAGGGCTCAGGGCGCGCGGTTTGAGGCGGAAGGCGTTCATTAGCTAATGAACGCCTTCCGTCCCGGTCAGGGCTCAGGGCGCGCGGTTCGAGGCGGAAACTGTTCATTAGCTAATGAACGCCTTCCGCCCCGGTCAGGGCTCAGGGCGCGCGGTTCGAGGCGGAAACTGTTCATTAGCTAATGAACGCCTTCCGCCCCGGTCAGGGCTCAGGGCGCGCGGTTCGAGGCGGAAACTGTTCATTAGCTAATGAACGCCTTCCGCCCCGGTCAGGGCTCAGGGCGCGCGGTTCGAGGCGGAAGGCGTTCATTAGCTAATGAACGCTTTCCGCCCCGGTCCAGGCGCAGGGCGCGCGTTTCGAGGCCGGAACCGGCACGTAGCACGGCTAGGTGGGCCCGGATTGCATAATCGATGAAAATGACATTTAGAAGTCGCAAGAAGTTTCAAGAAGTACTTAGTGGTTAAAAGAAATCATCTAGAGGCAATATTTTATATTTTTGATAATTGTAGTGGCCACAGGGCTGCTTACAGGTCGCGGACGGGCTGCCGTACATACATTGCATATCTTGCGGGCGCGTGAGATATGCAAATGATACGGGGAAGTTATTAGAAGATGTGAGAAGTATCTAGAAGTCATCCGTAGGCAATGAGAAGCAAAATTTCACATCGGGACATATTCACGGGGTGCTGGGGAGCTAATTTCGTCTGTAAAATGGCTGCAAAGCAGAAATTGCATATCTTGCGGGCGCGTGAGATGTGCAAATGATACGGGGAAGTTATTAGAAGTTGTGAGAAGTATCTAGAAGTTATTACTAGGCATCGAGAAGTGATATTTCACATCGGGTCACATTCGCGGGGCGTTGGGGGGCTAATTTCGTCTGTAAACTGACTGCAAAACAGAAAATGCATGTCTCGTGGGCGCGTGAGATATGCAAATGATACGGTGAAGTTATTACAAGTTGTGAGAAGTATCTACAAGTTATTATTAGGCATCGAGAAGTGATATTTCACATCGGGTCACATTCGCGGGGCATTGGGGAGCTAATTTCGTCTGTAAGCTGACTGCAAAACAGAAAATGCATGTCTGGTGGGCGCGTGAGATATGCAAATGATACGGTGAAGTTATTACAAGTTGTGAGAAGTATCTAGAAGTCATCCGTAGGCATCGAGAAGTGATATTTCACATCGGGTCACATTCACGGGGCGTTGGGGGGCTAATTTCGTCTGTAAACTGACTACAACATACTTTTACTTTGACCTAATGATACGCATATTATTTGCAGTTGCAGGAGTCATGGGGCACTAGCCGTTGCCGGGTGGCGGGTGCTCAAATTCAAAGGTGGCTCAAATTCTGCAACTCCTCTATGGAGACGCCTGAGGCCCTACCCAAGTCCGAGGTATTCAATGGCTGGGTCTGCTGGAGTTGCTGGAGTTGCTGGAGCTGCTGGAGCTGCTGGAGCTGCTGGAGCTGCTGGAGCTGCTGGAGCTGTCGGGCCTGTGGTTGCTGAAGGAGCATGGGCTGGGACTGCTGCAGAAGGGGTTGCAGCTGCTGGGTCTGCTGGAGCTGCTGGAGCTGCTGCAACTGCTGGAGCTGCTGGAGCTGTTGGAGCTGCTGGAGCTGTTGCAACTGCTGGGGCTGCTGGAGCTGCTGGAGCTGTTGCAACTGCTGGGGCTGCTGGAGCTGCTGGAGCTGCTAGGGCTGCTGGAGCTGCTGGAGCTGTTGCAACTGCTGGGGCTGCTGGAGCTGCTGGAGCTGTTGCAACTGCTGGGGCTGCTGGAGCTGCTGGAGCTGTTGCAACTGCTGGGGCTGCTGGAGCTGCTGGAGCTGCTGCAGCTGCTGGAGCTGCTGGAGCTGTTGCAACTGCTGCGTCTGGGGTTGTTGCAGCAACAAGGGCTGGGGTTGCGGCGGTTGGAAGGCTTGCTGCAACAAGGGAGGCTGGGACGCTTCCTGTCCTACTTGCAGCATCGGCACCGCCTGAGGCACCGCCTGAGGTTGCTGCTGAGGGCTTTGCTGCTGGGGGGGGAGGGTTGGTGGTGCCTCCGCTGTCGGCGCGCTGGGCGCATCTTCCCCTGGGCTTGCCATGAAGTCCGCCACTTGGCGCTCCAAGGCCCGCTGCTGGCGTTCCTCAGACAGCTTCAGCTGCAGGGTGAAGTGCGCCTCCTGCTGCTTCAGCATCTTCTGGCTCGCCTCCTCCTGCCTCGCTAACACCGCCGTTAGCTCCTCCACCGTGATTCCCCTCACCGATGGGGCCGCCTCGGTAACCTCCGACAGAGCGACAAGCGGTTGAGGGGGGCCACCGTGCGGGCTGACGACGCCGGCGCCGCGCCCCTCGTTGACGCACGCCCCATGCTTCCGCTGCCAGCAGAGGATCTCCTCCTTTTTTGACCCTTTGCTGAAGTTTGCGGGCCACCGCCACCCGAGCTCAAGCCCCTACCAACCTTACCCGCCGGCTGCCGTATCCGCGGGAGGCTCAACCTCTCCGCCGCGTTTCCCTGGGAGTTGGCTCCCGCGAGTTGGCTCCTCAACTTCTTCCTCGGTGGGGTGCCGGCGGTATCCACGTCCTCGCCCTCGTCCTCCGCCGGGACGGCAATCGCCGACGTACCACCCTGCGGCTCTGCATTCGCACCCCCTCCCCGCGGCACGTCCACGAAGACGTAGTCATCTTGCGTGTAGTGCGGCGAGGAGAAGTTGTCACCCTGAAGATCCTTTGCCGTCAATTGCCTCACGATCGGATGCAAGGAGACACCTGTGAAGAGCCCACAATCGGACGTCGAGCTTGTCAAAAAGAAATTGGGGGCTACCACTTAGACAAAAGCAATTTCACCGCAAGCATGCTCAGCACCCCCCGCAAGAGTACCGATTCACACAAACAAAGAGAATGCCGTACCGTTCTCCAAGCCGTAGTGCTTGTGCAGCTTGATGAGCTTCGGGAAGAAGATTCTCGCGCACTCGTGCACAATGTCCGACCCCTCTTCAGTCTTGAAGTGGGCGGCACCACGGGCCTTATCCGTGCTCCCCTGGTTGAGCCGGTTCATCCTGAAGATGTGCGTAAGGTGCGGGGTGGCGTATCTGCCGTGGATTGGCCCACCGCATATGGTGAACCACCCACGGTCTTTCACGTGCAAGATCGTCCCCGCAATATACGCGCCCTTGTATACTTGCCCTTGGTGATACACGACGGATCCCCTCTCGAAACGCCCCTTGGACTTTTCCGTGTACCCCTCCTTCCCATGCACCTCATCCCCCGCCACGTACACCACCGGTGCTAACTGCGGCAGATCACGGTGATGCACCCAACGGGGATAAAAAGCAACACGTTGCTCCAACGTGGCCTTCGCCCACCCCGGCCAATCCGCGGCAGCGGGCGCCTTCACGACCACCTCCGCCGGTGCGGGCTCTCCCGCCGCGGGGCTCCCCGTGATTGGGGGCGGAGCGACTACCACCTCCGCCGGTGCGGGCTCTCCCGCCGCGGGACCCTTTGTGATTGCGGCATCCTCCACCACCACCTCCGCAGGTGCGGGCTCTCCCGCCGCGGGGCTCCCCGTGATTGGGGGCGGAGCCAACACCACCTCCGCCGGTGCGGGCTCTCCCGCCGCGGGACCCTTTGCGATTGCGGCATCCTCCACGACCACCTCCGCAGGTGCGGGCTCTCCCGCCGCGGGGCTCCCCGTGATTGGGGGCGGAGCCAACACCACCTCCGCCGGTGCGGGCTTTCCCGCCGCGGGACCCTTTGCGATTGCGGCATCCTCCACGACCACCTCCGCAGGTGCGGGCTCTCCCGCCGCGGGGCTCCCCGTGATTGGGGGCGGAGCCAACACCACCTCCGCCGGTGCGGGCTCTCCCGCCGCGAGAACCTCCGTGCTCGTGGGGGCGGGAGCGTCCGCGGGTTGCTCCGCTCCCGACGGCGCTTCCACATCCCCCTCACCAACCTCGGGGGGTGTGGCCGCTTGAAGGGGCGGTGGCCATTGCTTGAGCGCGCCTTCCAGCAGCAGGGCGCCTACTTTTGAGAGCTTCGGAGCGTCCTTCTCCGCTTGCGAGGTTGGGTAGACCGTGCGCTTCGCCATGCACTCCGGTCTACCACAATTGTTCACCTCCTCGATGCCTTTGCCTAGAAGGCAGACGTTGTGGTAGCTCGCACCGCAGTGCGAGCACTTGTGTACTCCACGTCCATCGTCTTCCTGGCAGATGAAGCAGCAGACTTCAGGTGCTGGCAGGGGGTGAGGGCGGAGGAGGCACGTCGAGCCCACCTAATTCATACCACACCAAAACCATGCGCGTTTACACAAGCAGGGTTTCGGGCATTATCCATACGCATGACTATAGGCTCTACCAACATGTGATTCGAAAAGGTGCTCACCATCTTCTTGCCCTGTATAGCATCTATCGTATGCTATTGTCAGGGCATGATCGAAAGCATTCCAATCTAATGCTTTCCTCACGGCGGTCTTCGGACCTGGCAGCTCCCCCCGTCGTTTCGTCGCCTCCGTGTCGTGCATGTTCACGACAGGGGGCTCCGATCTTCCTCCGCCAGGCTCCTCCACGCATTCCTCGCGACCGCAGTTGAACAAATCTCTCTTTAGGCCTCTTGCCTCTTGACACTTAGGGTGGTAGCGAATCCCGCACACCTTGCATCGCGTAACGAAAGCCCCCTTTTGACAATAGCAGCACCTATCTTCTGCCAGTACCCCTTTGCATTCGCCACACTGCACCGCCGGATACTGTTTATTCGCACAGCTAAAGTGAAAGCTCCTATTGCAAACCCTACAAGTCTGCGCTGGAATTAGTTTACTGTCGCATCCAACGACATGGCAGCGGTGGTATTCAGGGGCGTTTCGGGACACTCTCGACCCACGGGTTCTGGCGGGCGCGTTGTTTCCGCCTCGGTTTCTTGAGGTCATTGCAGTTTCCGAAGTGCTAGCTCTAAGAAGTGTTCTTCAAGAATGGCTTCCGCTCGCTTGCACCAACTGGGGCGCTGAGACGCAGTAACTGTGCATGCATGTGTGACGTCAGCTCAGTATAAATCGAGGACAAAACCGCCCAAGCATTTCGGGTACGTCGATGGATCCGGGATCGGATCCGACATACGAGAAAAGTTCATGCACGTGTGACGTCAGCTCAGTATAAATCGAGGACAAAACCGCCCAAGCATTTCTCGTACGTCGATGGATCTGGGATCGGATCCGACATACGAGAAAAGTTCATGCACGTGTGACGTCAGCTCAGTATAAATCGAGGACAAAACCGCCCAAGCATTTCTCGTACGTCGATGGATCCGGGATCGGATCCGACATACGAGAAAAGTTTATGCACGTTTGACGTCAGCTCAGTATAAATCGAGGACAAAACCGCCCAAGCATTTCTCGTACGTCGATGGATCTGGGATCGGATCCGACATACGAGAAATGTTCATGCACGTGTGACGTCAGCTCAGTATAAATCGAGGACAAAACCGCCCAAGCATTTCTCGTACGTCGATGGATCTGGGATCGGATCCGACATACGAGAAAAGTTTATGCACGTTTGACGTCAGCTCATTATAAATCGAGGACAAAACCGCCCAAGCATTTCTCGTACGTCGATGGATCTGGGATCGGATCCGACATAAGAGAAATGTTCATGCACGTGTCACGTCAGCTCAGTATGAATCGAGGACAAAACCGCCCAAGCATTTCGTGGAAGTAAGTATGTGAAAATGCTTGCAGAGAAAGACAAACTTGTATATATTACTATGGATATGCATACGCGATATGTCTTGGAATCGGAGCAAACGGTGTAGGAGGGCGCGAATATGGGTGGCAGCACGAAACGGCGCCCCAATCCCACAAGCTTTAACGGTATGAATATCTACACCCCGAAACGTGTGTACAAAAGACATGTGATTGTGCTGCTGTGAGACTTCGCGTCAAGGAAGGGTTTACGTGTGTCTTACTAGATTGTTTGGTGACAGGGACGCATATCGGGGAAGGGTTATTGAACGTCACGCTCGTGCGGGATCAACGATCGTGGCTATTTGGGGTGTTATGTACGACTCTCCACATTACGCTGCTTGCAGGGAGCGTTTTTTTGGCGTTGTGTGGCTCCGACGCTGCCTACAATCCGGGACCGAATTGGGATATTCCTCCCGTTCTTATAGACTTGTTACCCCTTCTCGTAGAGGTTGGAGATTCCGCTCGCATTATACCTCTTGGAGTGTGGCCCCTGAAAGATGATGATATGGATACGTTTGAGACGTTGGTGGGGAAGATAGATTTGTTGTGCGAGGCCTGGACATCAGCAAAAGGACAAGGTGATGTTAATCACGCTCACTCAGAGGAGGTTTGTGACGATGTGGAAATGTCAGACGAGTTGGAAGGTGGGCATGAGGAAACTTACGAACGTCCTAGAGGTCAATTGCCGCAAGTAAGTGACGGTTTTGAGGAGTTGACGCGCGGGAATAAGGGTTGGTGGGTCGAGAAGATGCGAACGGCATTTGGGAGAAGCCCTCACCGCATTGCGGGTGCGGTGAGGGCGTATATCGAGTCCCTTCCGGCGGGCTTGAGTTCGGAGGTGCACAAGGAGTGCAAAGCGGCATTGGTGTCGTTAGGTGACCGGCGCGTGGAGACGGTGAAGAATTGTGTTGTGGCGAATTTGAGGGACGTGTTATCACGCTTAGCACGACGAAACACACGTGCGAACGTTAGTCTAACGAGGTGGATAGCGGCTGCGGCATTTGGGAGCAACTTGGCCGAGGATAACTTGGTGCGTACGGCTTGCACGATGCTTGGTGTGCATCAACGCGTTGGAACGCTTGGGGTGGTCGGAAATGCAAACTTGAGGGAGGGCGCACACATGG
>LGRX02020381.1:0-11372 GCA_001247695.2 Cymbomonas tetramitiformis
CTGCACGTGGGGCTCGGGTATGGGCCCGAAGGTCTGAAGGGAGGCCCTGCACGTGGGGCTCGGGTATGGGCCCGAAGGTCTGAAGGGAGGCCCTGCACGTGGGGCTCGGGTATGGGCCTGAAGGTCTGAAGGGAGGCCCTGCACGTGGGGCTCGGGTATGGGCCCGAAGGTCTGAAGGGAGGCCCTGCACGTGGGGCTCGGGTATGGGCCCGAAGGTCTGAAGGGAGGCCCTGCACGTGGGGCTCGGGTATGGGCCTGAAGGTCTGAAGGGAGGCCCTGCACGTGGGGCTCGAGTATGGGCCCGAAGGGCTGAAGGGAGGCTCACTTGTCCACCTGTCTCGCTGGCGCCGACACGGCTCTCCGGCATCTTGATATCTTCCCGCTCATGAACTGCCACGTGGGCCTCTTTGGCCACACCTGCAGCTCCCATACATTGAAGGAGTGTGCGTCGGACTCTGACCACGGGGCTGACTTCGCTCCAGCCGCTTGGCTTTGGCTCGCTGCGCTGAGGCGTTATGGGTCCTCTTCTGGAGGTGGAAGGCGCGGAGGTTGCTGATAAGTCCAACGTAGGACTGGGGCTGAGAAGTGTTTACTGCTGCAGCCAAACCGCGGGGACCCTCCTTCCGCCAGCCTGGCGGTTGCCGTAGGGCCCCTTGGAGCTGAACGCAGAAAATGCTCAAAAGTGCGAGCTGCAGCCCGTCGAGCGAAGTCGAGCACTGGAGCCAGAGGCATCTCTCAGAAAGTACACGCGCACTAATTCTGTCGCCCGGGGCTCACCGAGGGTGCACGTTAGGCGTTGCAGGTGGGCACGAGGGTGCACGTGAGGCGTTGCAGATGGGCACGAGATTTCGCCAATCATACTGTACCAAACCTTCACTGGAGGTTGGCCAGAAGTGGTATAGCGGTTAAAGCTCTGGGCTTTGAGCTGCCCCGCTGCAAAGGGGGAAGCGCCCCCCTGCACAGAGGGGCGTTGCCTCCTGGGTTTGAACGGTGGGGCAGCTGACCTGACCTCTGAGGCCTGGATCTGGGGACAGGCTAGCAACAACCGGCTGCCGGTGGGTGGGCAAGGCAAGCGCCGTGGTGGCGGAGGCGGCACGGGAGGAACGATGCGGATTCTCTCCTCCGGAGCGGACTTGCGGCCAGCTTCTGCTCCCCAGTGAGCTGTACCAGGTGCTCGCCCGGTTGCTCGGGTACTGCGTGGTCACAAGCAGTAGTGCAGAGGTGCGCGCAGCCGGCGCCAGCTCTGTGTGTGCCCTGGAAGCGCGTGCCACCTTCGATCTTGTGCCCGACTCGCTGCTGCTCATGCAGACTCTATTGCCACCTCAAGCAGCGGCGGCCGAGACCTGAGGCCGCTTCCTGAGGCCGCGAACAGCTGCACACCTTCTTTCGAAAGATTGGGATGGGAGCACCCTCCTGGGTGGCTAGATTTGGGGACGTGCTCAGTTATGAGTGGAGATATTGTAGAGAGAGAGTGGGAGAAGCTGGAGGTTTCCTGCGCTGCAGCCTGTGTGAGCTTTAAGGTCAGAATCAGAGCATGATCCTGGCAGGCCTCGGCCATGGACAGGCGTATTTGTGTAGGTCAAGCCCAGGCGCATTCTCTAGTGCACTATATGCTCTCAATGAAAAAGTTGTCCAGACTCAATTGTTATTGTTCAATTCATATTCCATTGGATTTCTATACTGCCAGTTTTAAATCCTGAAGGTTTGTGCAGAGGTGTTTGGGCTAGCTGTGATAGCATTGGAAACCCAACCTGTTCTTGGCACATAGGTGGTAAAGTGCTTTAAACTTTTCAGAGTTCCCTCGAGGGGGCAAGATATTTATTTTAATGAACTATAGAAAGGTTTGTTTCACATAAGTATTTTACATGGGTGAGTCGGTTGATGCTGTATAATTGTCCTGTATATGTTCACTTCACACATGGGGCCTTCGGACTGGCCCATTCTCTGTCTGGAAATTTTTGCTCTGCTTTTATGAAACATGAGATTTGGTAGTGCATTGATCCCAGACATTACAGTTTGGTTATTCAGTAGCTAATGAAGCACCCATAAATAGCGTACCGCGTTTGAAGGTTGTATTGCTATATGCCATTGTGCCATTGGTTCCTTTTCTATTCTCAGATGCGACACATGTGTTGCAGAGTGAAAGTTTACTCGGAGTAAATGAGCGAGGGCTACCTTTGTTCCCGTGTTTTACTGAATGCTTGCTAAATGCACAGCAAGTAATGCATCCTTACAAAGAGCGAGGGTTATATTGGCCAACAACAAATCGGTAGCATTCCATTCAGTGCCACACAGTTGATTTGCCCTTCACAACCTGCTTTGACAAAGGGGCGGCTGCAGAAGCTGTGTTGGATGCCAAAAAGGGCATGTTGTCCAATTTCAAATTGCAACAACTGCTCGATAACGTGCGTGTAGTGGCCATCCCATGTGAAGTCTAGGAGAGGAAATGCATATAGCAACTCCAGCGGGATATACTATCGGTACACCAATATGCCAATATTATTCATTTAGCATATAATAACGCACGCGCGCACAATCATCTCAATGAGTCTTAATCGGCCAGCACTTCGTCGAGTCGGAATAACATCTGCGCCACGATCGAAATCATGGTGGCGCGCCCTTCTCGGGACACTTTCGGCACGAGCAGTGCTTAATGTTGGGAAAACCTGGCTCAGCAGTGAAGTTCAATGAAATGATTAGCAAAATCCGCGCTAGCATATAAGCAGACAACATCGTGGTGTGTACGCTCGGAAGCTTGGCCCGCTCAGATTCCGAGTCACGTCAAGCGGATCTTGCATGCCCCGCTTCGAGCGCGGCGCAAGCGCCTTGTGGCATTCAGTCGCAACACGGCATTGCGTTGGGTATTGTGATCGACGGGGAGCGCGCTGAGAAATACTAATATCACCAACTTCGCAAACCTGCACTTAACATCGTAATCACGCACAGATTCGTTTCTGCATCTCGATCACAGTTTGAGTCCCGCGCCACATACCGTATCCGGGCGGACGGCGTGCGTGTTGTCGACTAAATATGCTTAGTATAACCCTTGAACGAATAAGTAACCTAATTTAGAAATAAATTGGCAAGTTCTTGAATGAAGATGATATAGTACTATTGTATTTTATAATATTGGATTTATTTTAGTATGCCCATAGGTAAGTGCGCCAAATATCGCAGAAAACCCCGCAACACCACCGACACGGAAGCCGCCTATGGATGTGTCCATAGGCTGGCAGTAGGCGCCATATATACTCACCGATTGCCGTAGTCGCTCCGCCCTCGGTGACACCAAACGCGCATGCGGAAATCTCGTCGCACATCTCGGGCTTGCCCCCCGCCAGCGAGGAAGCAAAGTGCGTCGAACCGTTCGCCGTCGTCGTTCTCCAGCGCGGCCTGAAACTGCTCCGCGTAGAGGTCGTTCTCGTGCAGTAGTCGCCCAGGGCCATGTTGTTCATGCCGAAGTGCTTGGCGGCGTTCGCAGCCTTCCCGCCGTTCGGACAATCCCGGTGCCTGTGTCGCGCCTCCGCTAAGGCGCACGTGCGGTTGCCGGGATGAACTCGCCGCTGCCCTTGTGAAAGGCAACCCGCTTCTTGTGCTCCGTCTGGCTCCAGTTCCCACCTGCTGGGAGATCTTTCGCCGCGAACCGGTGCTTGACGTGCGGCTTGGCCGCCGGGGTGAAGCCCTTCGTGCCGCCCATGTTGTATACTATGGTAAAGTTGGGGTAACCCAGCTTAACAGGGGCTTAAGTTGGGTTAACCATGCACTATGGCAATACTGCCATTCTGCAGTCTTGACTTCTCCAATATGGTGGGTCATATGATATTTCGCAACAAATAATGCATATTAACCTTATACCAAAGAATAATACCATGTCCTCATGAGCAGATATCCACACCAATACAACCTTGATGACAAGTTTTCTTCCGCAACCTCAACTGCATAAAAACATGGCTCGATTTCTACATGTCATATGCGATGTCGATGCTAATATATGGAAGAATTTTGTGAATTTTGACATATCCTTACCACTTACAATCATTACTTCGCAAGAAGAGCACTAGTATATCCGGTAGAGTAAACATATCGCGAATTTCGCTCTTAACTGTCAAATGGGGAAACATTGAATTGCTTTTCCCCCTTTTTCGGCATGTCTGCGTTGAGTGATACATTCGATATATCAAATGGCACCAGGCATAGGGAATATCCGCTAAGTACCATACTTCATTGATATAATATGATACAGACAAATTGAAGGTGACCAGCATCGTCAAAATCTACGACCCTTAGATTGAACTGTATGTGAACCCAACATAAGCTTTGGTACCGAATTTTCCCGATACCCCCTTGAACTCTTAGGTGTAAAGAACATCCATACAACGAAGGCTCGCATGAATAGTGTCATATACCATACCATTCCCCCATGGGACACCCAAAGCGTGGCTAGAAACATGAGTTTGGCATTCGGGGCACAGTTGGTATGGAGAAAACACATTATTTCAAGATACTCTTAAGTTGGGTCAACCCGACTTAAGCCCCGCGCATTTGGCCTTGTTGACCCGGAGTCCGCTCCAGTTTGAGTAGAGTTCTAGCTTCCTGACATGTGTTGCCAGCTGTGCCGCCGTCTCCGTGACCAGGGCGAGATCATCGACATATGCTGCAAAGGAGGTGCGGATTTGTCTGTCCTTGTCCGTGAAGTGGTGCTGGTACCCCTTGTTCCCCGCCTTGAGCGTTGAGCCAGCGCAAGAGGGCTTCCAGATAAAGGATGAAGAGCAGGGGGCTTGGATAGTCCCCTTGTACTAGCCCCCTCCTGACTATGAGGGGTTCGAAAGTGTGGTGCTCTATCTTCGAGGCCATTTTGAAAGGTGATCCGAGGGTTTCTCCTCCGTAAAGATCCGCCACCACTTTGACTGCGTCCTCCGGGATTCCCAGGTACGTCATGGTGTGTTGCAGCTTGTCGTGCTCTACCGATCCGTAGGCATTCTCAAAGTCCACGTAGAGGACATGCAATTGGCTGTGGGACAGTTTACTGTCCTCGATTGCGTGTTGAAGCCGCAGGAGTTGGTTGATCGTGCTCCTGCATCTCCTAGAACCCATTTGTTCTTGGCTGTGGATACTGTTTACTTCACAAAAGGTGGATAGAAGTTCCGTGATCAGCGAAGTGCAGAGTTTAAGTATCGTGCGCAAGAGCCCTATGGGTCTATAGTTGGAGAGCACTGGGGTGTCCCCTTTCTTATGTAGGTAGATAAAGGTGTCTAGCTTCCACGTGTCTGGAGTGATTCCCGCCTTCCACATGGCCCTCATGAGGGATTCGTGGAACTCTTCCGGCATGGCTTTGAGGATTTCGTTCGGCACCGCGTCCGGGCCGGCTGCTTTTCCGTTGGGGAGTTGTTTAACAATTTGCCTGTAGAGCTCGATAGTGAGTCTGGTACCCAGCTCTGACACCCTGGGCCGCTGCCCTGGCTTCATCCTGTCCGGCCCTCCCTCGGCCACCCAAGCCATCTCTTCGGCCAATTGGGCCGTTCTGGGGTGCTCAAAACAGCATGGGTCTGAGTGTGCCATGTGCCCTGAGAAGGCTTCCGCGGTGGCCTCCGCTCCTACAGTAAACACTCGATTTTAAGAAAACAGGAATTTTCGGTCAGCCTAGCAAATTTGTTATTTATATAGAGATCTTAAATATGGAGTGTTATGTGTTAAATATTGTGAAGAAATTAACAAAGCTGGCTACTTTCTTATTGGCGGGTTTTCTTATCACTGAGTGATTACTGTACTGCCATCCTGGAGTTCTTGTCCCAAATTCCTAAATTCCTTCCTTTTGGGAGCGTGGTGCGGTCCCGAAAACCGAATTTGTCGTGGGCAGATTTCTTCATCCGGTAGTAACGTACTTCGGAACGTTTGGACGAACTTGTCCCATGTTTCTGCCTTGTAGTCTTTGATAACCGACTTAGCCTCCATTCTGTACTTGACTTATCCAGCTCGGCTTCCGCCCACTGTCAGGGTCATGACCGATGACATATGTGTCATACATGTCATACGTGTCATACCTGTCAGACATGTCATACCATGTCATGTCATATATTATTATGACAGTCGACAGTATGGTCGACCATGACTGTACATGTCGAGTCGCGTCATATATTTATGACAGTCGACAGTATGGTCGACCATGACTGTACATGTCGAGTCGCGTCATATATTTATGACAGTCGTCAGTACGGTCGACGATGACTGTACATGTCGCCAGATGATAATGTCATATCATCAGGCATCCCTGTCATCGAGAGTTCGTATGTCGAACTCGAAGATGGCAAAGCAAAGATACATCTTGAATACAAACAAGAACCATCTTGGCTTTCAGCATGCGCGGAACTCGCATGCGCAGCATGAACGAACTAGTCGTTATTACCATGCTGGTCGTTCAACCTACGTCTCGGGTTCACAACCCAATGGCGGTACCATCTAAGATGATGGGAGACGTAAGGTACAAAAGTGAGGAAGCGTTGTGCTTCAGCAGATCTTCTTACAGAGACTGCACTCACAAACCCGCTCATCCGTACACTTGCATTGCTGTTCAAACCTTGCAGTGTTTATTTTGTATACTGATAATATATTCACGGCGCTTGTCTACATAGCCGTATCAGATGGTATTCTAAAAGTCGTCAAGGCACGATACTCGAGAACTCAAGTGGGTGCAGCGATAGACGTAGTATATTTAATATTGTTCGCAGGTTTGCAGGTGGGCGCATATCGACAGCGCTCGCATAATATTGAATATCTGCAGGGCGAATAATATACACTCGCATGTCGACAGCGCAGAGATTGCGCGAGGAGATTTCTCGCAGCATACACGCGGAAACAGCTGATCGCACACATACGCGATAAGGTGTGCGCAGGGCATATATCGACGCAGCAATGAAACGTATTCGCATAAATGGTTCGCAAATATATGCATGTTCGCAGATGCGATAAATCAGCGGCGAAATCGTTTTCGCGTGGAAAATCATCAGCGCAGTATCACGATTTTCATAATTGCACAAAATTGCTTCATACATGTTGATGCGCGATGGTCATTAATTTACAGATGGCAGCATGCGCGATGGTCGCATATTTCTACAGAAGTGAATCGCAGCATGCGCGCGCTTGTATGATTCACCTTCGAAAATTGTCCAGAATGATACATTACATACTGGTCATCGACAGAATTTTGATTCGTATACATGTCAGCGCTCGCATTCGTATGCGACGTATATCAGTGATTTTTGCAAATAATTCCTTCGCACTGTTTACAATACCAGCGCGTACAATGATTTATGGCCTGTCAGCACGATATACGTTCTTCATGATTTCGTCACATGCGAAGAACGTTCGATTTTAGCGCGTACAATTTTTGATGTGTTTACATGCAGTGAGAAGCACATATGTATAAGCTCGTCGAAATCATATGCAGAATGACTGTATACATGATCGTTATGCTTTGGATACATTACCACTATGTTGCTGTGAAAGTATCATTATCATACTGCAGCAAATTCCAAAGTGTTCTGATGGCTGCACAAATACTTTAATCATCAGCATTACTCTTATTAGCATCACAATGATCTGTTCACAACATGTGTGTGCGAATCAGCACACACACACATGCACTTATTTCACTTACAGCAATCATCAACATGCAGTGCATACACTTTTATACTATGCACATATCTTATGCTGAATGATTGCATTGATTGTGAATTGTACATGCTTTATTATACTGTACAGCTTGATCACGATACCAGCTGTAGTACATAGAGCATAAGCATATTGCAGTGAATGCTAGTCTATATTCGAATCCATGTAGCAAAGGGTGCCTGAAAGTGATCTCAACACCATAATTAGTTTGTCATGTCCTGGTGGAGCCGAGATGCTCTCCAGATCACATGTACATTCTATGGTGGATTACTGGATGGAATGCTCACCTGAGCTTCATGTAAAATCTATCAAGCAACTCATTTTGTAATGAGATTAGCATGGAATTACAATGATCCCTAAACTATATATATCATGTTAGATGTAATCAGTACATGGTATGCTGACTGTCTTGCATGATAAATTGTCTAGGATATTGTGATACCCAGAACATATCCTGCAGAGTGTGTACAAGTAAACATACACACACACTGACATAAGTACTAATCAGCAGTACTACACACTGCACATACACAAACATTCATTATATATGTTGAGATTCACTGACTCAGAGTGAATAGATCAACTATATTGTATATGGTAATATAGATACCACTTTCCAAACACATGTGCGTGGAAAGTGTCAATGATGGCGATACATAAGGGAACAGGATAAGACAACATGCTGTAGGGCTGGATGGAGTTATCTCCAGACCCGAAGGCAAAATACTGCACCCATAAAACAGCTGGTAACTGTTGGGTGCAGTCCATTCGTCTCATCCCACATAATCATTGCTGGAGCAACTACAACAACTACGTTGCATATTGACAGTTGAATCAGACTTGATCAGATCAATTGCATGCAACACACAGATCAGTATTTACATGATATCTGACAATAGTTTTAAGGACAACCACACACATATAAATGTGCTGTGTCAAGTTGCTGTGATTATATCCAGCAAAGTCCAGATTTGTTCTAAATAAGATATATCACTTTGATAAATCTTAAGAGCACAGACCTATGCTCAGAACAAATCATAGGTTGATAAATATCACTAAAGTGGGTGTTTCCACTTAAGTTGATAAATCTATACATAATCAGAAAAGTACATTTGTTGTGCATGGGTTTAAATCAGTAAAACCCAGAATGCTGTCAACCATAAATGTTGATATACAGCACAACTCACTTATTTGCTATGAAATTTGTCATATGCAAAAGTGAAGTTCCTTACAGTGATTCTGTACTTACATTCCACATATACACTGAGATATGTCACCAAAGCAATATTTTAGATAGCTGAAAAAGCTGTAAAATGGGTAAAAATGCTCCACGTTCAATTTCAAAATGAAAAATGTGTGCCCATTTTATTTAAAATTATGATTTTATACCTATTGAGGTATCAGGAAATCATAATGACACATGTCATATCTGTGTGACACCCTAAATATTAGGTGTTGAATATATAGGGGTATACATATTGCTGTAACAATAAATCGCTCAAAATGCTGTACGTAAAACACATTTTGAAAATTTCGGATTGATTTTTTTTGCTGAAATGAATGTTTATATATCAAATAACAATCCCTGATTTATGCAGCATGTGTAACGCCATGTAACAACCCTAAAATTAAATGTGTGTAACAGGGGTGTAACGTACCTCCTGAAAACCACCTTATATTTATGTAGGTATTAAATGCAGTTTTGCTTAAAAATCTTTGCAAAAACATTATACTGCTTATTTTTTACCTGTATTAGGGTTACTGATAACATGTAACACCCTAATCACATTATTGGGTAACAGGGCCACTGTAACCACATATGCCCTAAAATGCCAATATTATTTCGAAAAACTTCGTTTTTTGGCATTATTATATCATGCTAAATCATCACAGACATGATAATACTGTGGGCAACAACCCAAGAACTGTAGGGCAACAACCCAAAAACTGCATGGCTACAACCCAAGGACTGTAGGGCTGCAACCCTAAAACTGTAACAGCTGCTTCCTATAGGAATGCATGCTGAATGAGGTATTGGCAATTGACAATTGCCACTATATCACACACTTCCTTGAGGGGGGAAGAAGGTGGATATATGTACATGTATAACCTCATCATAATAAACAGATATACCATATATAACATAGGTATATATATATATCAACACACACTCAGTTAGCTGAAGATATTTTGGTGTTGTGTTTTGTTTTTCTTAGATGGCAGAAGCAGAAGATCCAGACATTCCACCCATCAATGCAGATCCGTCTACATGGTTCTTTGACATCTTAGGCTCATATGATGCATACAGTCGGTTCAAGATCCCAAAATGGCTCGTTGGTTATGATAATACCCAGACCAGATTCGACAAGATAGGGTACTTCGACAATATCAGCCGCATGAAGCCTGATATGCGCAGATATCGGGATTCTGAAAACGAGCCTAAGGAACCAGATGATGAATATACTGCAGACAATCCTCCAATGGTCTTCACAGATCCAGATGCAGATCCAGCACCAGCACCAGCACCAGCACCACCCAGTTTGGTTCCCAAGGTGAAAATGACACCACCAAAGGAATACAAATCAGGAATGGACGCAGAGGTTTGGTTGGAAACCGTGGATAGATACTTCCAATTCACGTATCCAGGAGTTCCAGACAAAGCCCTGATCACAGTTTTCCTGACCCTCATACAGAATAATGACCGACACTATTTCCAGGTCGTGGCAAATCAACCAGATGCCACATATGCAGGGATCAGAGGGATTTTCCTCAGACAGTTTGGTAACTCCCATAAAAGATCAGTGGCCAAAAAAAACCTAATGTCACTGATTCAAGCTTTCAAGGAAACCAGACTTTCTCAGATTATCTACGCACATTCACTTCACTGGCTGCATTGGCAGCAGTTGAACTGGAAGATGTGTTGATAAAGGACAGATTTGTCAACAGCATAGATCCAGAACTTCGCAGACAGTTCCATTTACGATTCCTGACAGAGACAGAAAGGAATAATATGTCGTGGTCACTAACCACACAGATACTGCTCGACTTGAACTATGTCATTCATTCGAAGCAGTCAGAGACTCTTCACTATCGAGGGCAGAAGGAGCAGTCATCTGGAGGTCCAGCCAAAAAGGATAAGGACAGAGGACGTAACCAGAAGCCATATGACAGATCCAACAAAAATCGGAATTGGAATCAGAATGGCAGCCAGAACTCCAATCAGAATCGGAACAAAGGAAAAGGTGGTAAAGGCAAGGGCAAAGGAAAAGGAAAAGGGAAATCACAGAATAATAAGACCTGCCATCGTTGTGATCGTGTTGGTCACATCGAGAAGGATTGTTTTGCCACCAGGACCAATGATGGAAAGGAGATCAAGGGTAAGCCACCAGCTCAGAATCCTTTTCAGAATCAGAGACAGCCACAGAAGAATCAGGGTGCTAAGGATGGGTCTGGCAAACTCATCAATACGATCAACACCTTGGTCAAGGAACTGAAAAATCAGCATAGCATCAATGCAGCAGTTGCAACTCCAGATACAGTTCCATCAGCTCCAGCTCCTCAGGGAAACTCTCAGGGTACTGCACAGGTACCGGTGATGAGAGCACCCCGAGGGTAGATCAGCCTGAAGATGCCACCGAAGCAAGTGGCCGGATTGAGAGTATCTCAGAAGAAGTCCTATCCAGTCTGACATTGCAGTTTCAGCA
>LGRX02020383.1:0-13878 GCA_001247695.2 Cymbomonas tetramitiformis
TGGGTCAGCTCCGAAGGGGGCTGCTGTGGCAGCTCCGGTGATGGCTGGGGCTCTGTGCTGCTGCTGAGGCAGCTTGCTGCTGTGGGCTGCTGCAGCTGGGGCAGCACGGATGCTAGCTGCTGAGGCAGCGCCTGCGTCGGCAGCGGGGGCAGCGCTTGCATCGGCAGCGGGGTCAGCGCCAGCGTGGGCCGCTCGTAGGGCAGCGCCGGTGCTAGCTGCTGAGGTAGCGCCTGCGTCGGCAGCGTCGAACGCGGAGGCAGCGCCTGCCAAGGCCGCTCGTGGAGCAGCAGGGGCAGCGCTTGCGTCGGCTGTTGCAGGTCCGCGCTGCTGCTAGGGCAGCTCGCTGCCGTGGGCGGCCGCAGCTCAACGCCGTTGCTGTTGGGACAGCTCACTGCCGTGGACAGTTGCAGGTCCGTGCCGTTGAACTCGCTATTACCTGCTGCCCATTCCCCCCCCCTTTTGCAGGCTGCTGAGTCAGCACTGACCTGTTGGGTTGTTGGGGCAGCAATTCCGCGGGCAGCCTCAGCAGTACGCAACTTAGTCGCAGCAGCTATTGTTATCCGAGCCGGAACAGGCTGTTGCTTCTGACGCTCAGCTCGTTCGGCTTCTCGGATCTGTTGGTCACGATCTTGCTGCCATAAGAGTTGAACCTGGAGTCGAAGGTCCTTGCACCTGCTGTGCTTCGCGCATGCGCACCCAACCAGGTCTACCGGTTCGCACGCCGTGCATGCGTACTCCACCAGCTCGTTGTTACCTTGCGCCACTCGTGCACACTCCGCCAGCTTGCAACAGCTGTCCGCCTGCTCCGGTACTGCTGCACGTTGTACGCTCCCCACCAGCTCCGCTAGCTCGCAGCTGCCTTGTGCTGTTGCAACACAAGCGCACTTTATCATAGCGCACCGGCTGCCTTGCCGCAGCTGCTCCGCACTTGCGCACTCCACCAGCTCCTCCAACTTGCAGCTGCCATGCGCCGTTGCAACACACTCGCTCTCCACCTCGAAGTCGGCCCGCTCGCACGCCATGCATGCACACTCAGCTATCGCGCTGGGTGACACGTGCTGGACTGCTTGTGGAACAACACTCGCACTTGCGCCGTGGGCTGCTGAGTCTTTAGCCATTGCACTGAACAGCTCACGTGTTGTGGCCCACTGAGGTAGCTCTGTGCCGTTGTTGTTGCGAGGACAGCCTTGCACTAGCGCCGTGGACTGCTGCGGCAACTGGGCACTGT
The DNA here is from genome assembly GCA_001247695.2 of Cymbomonas tetramitiformis. Taxonomy (NCBI): domain Eukaryota; kingdom Viridiplantae; phylum Chlorophyta; class Pyramimonadophyceae; order Pyramimonadales; family Pyramimonadaceae; genus Cymbomonas; species Cymbomonas tetramitiformis. Next base: position 1,229 of record LGRX02020383.1, read on the forward strand.
TGCTGCCGGGACAGCCTTGCTCTTGTGTCGTGGGCTGTTGTGGCAGCTGGGAGCTGCTGCTGCTGGGGTAGCCTTGCACTGGCGCTAAGGGCTGCTGAGGCAGCTGGGCACTGCTGCTACTGGGGCAGCCTTGCGCTTGCGCCATGGGCTGCTGAGGCAACTGGGTGACGCTGCAGCTGGGGCAGCCTTGCATTTGCGCCGTGGGCTGCTGCACCTCAACTCTGCAGCTATCAGCCGTGCAGCTTTGGCGCACCTCGCCGAGCTGTGGGGGCTGCACTTTAGCTATGGATGCTCTTCGGCCATGCATTCCGGCCGGCTTATCATCGGCAGGTATCATGCGGCTGCGATTATATACACATGGGAGTGCGCACCCGTGGCAGCAATGTGTATGCACACGTACGCACGCGCACCCTATCATTGCCGATGATGCTGGCGACGAAGATTCTCCATAAGTGCCGATACACATAGCCTCATCATGAGGATGCGCAGCCACGTCGTATAATGCTTCAACCACACTCAGCCGCAGCTCAGCGCCTCTACTCGGGCAGCTCGTTGCCGCTGCCGTGGGCGGCCGCAGCTCAGCGCTGCTGCTGGTGCAATTCGTTGCTGACGTTGAGTCACGATCATCAGAAGAAAACGGTGTACAACCTGATGATAATTGCCCGGTACGCATCGCCGACGATGATCTTCCGGCACCATGCGCCACCGGCGCCGGAATTTCTGCCCGCGCACACCGTGACGACAATCCATTCCGCACCGCCAACAATGGCGCTCCAACGTGCGCTTTCGTCGGCGGAAGTCCCGCCAACGTGTGCGGCATGTGCACGCTGTCCTCAAGTATTGCACATCTACTCATGGTGCACCCCTCATATATATGTGCGTGTGTGTACGCACGCACGGCCGGCGTATCATCGGCAGTCATCATGCAGCTGCACACATATACACATGGGAGTGCGCACCCTTGGCAGCAATATTTATGCACTCGTACCCACGCGCACTCTGTCACCGTGTGCTCACACTGGAGGGTAGTACAATTCGTACCATCATCTCGCGCTGCTGGCAAGGCCGTCAATGATGACCGAACTCCGGTGTGTGTGAGCACACACAGGCCGATGATGCACCGATCATATATACGGCCGTCGACAGTATAATGATATGATGTGCTATTATTATCGGTCGCAACATCATCACGCGCTGCTAGCAAGACCGTCGATGCCCGAACTCCAGAGTGTGTGTGCACACACAGGCCGATGATGCACCGATCATATATACGGCCGTCGACAGTATAATAATATGATGTGCCATTATTATCGGTTGCAGCAGCATCACGTGCTGCTAGCAAGGCCGTCGATGGCCGAACTCTAGTGTGTGTGTGCACACACAAGCCGATGATGCACCGATAATATATACGGCCGTCGACATTATAATGATATTCTGCTGATGATATACAATACTCGCGACACACGCACCTGCCGATGATGCACCGATCAGGTATGTGTGTATGTGTGTGCATGCCACTTTCCAGCATAATGAGCGACGGCGACCACACTGTTGATGAAGTATTATACCCAATTTCATCACTGCCGACGATTAATTGCTGCTGCTCAAAATGAACGCGAGCTCGCCGCTGCCGCAACCGCTGAGACATTGCAAGAAGCCGTTTGAACTTTGCGATCAAGGATTGCGATCGCACCGAAAAGTCAGAAACACGAAGAGCATATGATGCTGATGCTGGTGCAGCAGCTGCGCAATATTCGGTTGTGCAATAACCATCTGCACCGTCGGTTATGTGATGATTACCATCAGTTGCACCATCTCTATGCAAGGCAACATCGCCATGGGCAAGCTCGCGCATTGATGACGATATTGTAATACATGCTGAAGACGGAGTTTGTAGTCCTGCGGCTGCTGAACATTCTGGATGAGAAGTTGGTGACGATTATGCGAGTGTATGCACTTCGGATATAGCGCACACAGATGCGACTGAAGGAGACAAAATTCCGGGGACATCACCATGATCAGAAATGCAACCAACTGCGACGTTATCGGCTGAATCATCCGGGTCGGGATAGCACAAAGCTGATGCTGAATCGTCAATATCCAAGGTGGTATCATGATACGGATGCAATGACGATATATACTGTGCAGCCGGCAACGATTCACCACGACACATTATATCTGAAACCGGAGGCGGCTCTGGAGGTGGTGGATCGCAGCATGATTATCAGTGAATGCATCAACATGTCGATCATCACCGATCGCTTCTCCCCCCCCCTCAAACTGAACGAGAGCTCGCGGTCGTAACCGCTGAGATATCGCAAATAGCCGCTCGGCCTCTGCTGAGCTGCTATCACCGATCGGCAGCGCCTGCTGCTGTCGCAACTGCCCGCGGTGATCCACATCTACAGCTGCATCAGAGGAGTACGAGCACTGCAATGATGCAGATGGCCCGTCATCGCGCGAAGACAAACACTGAAATGCCAACACATCAGAACCGCCATCACTCAGCGGCGATACGTGTTGTCGCTGATGCCGCCGTTGGCACCGTCGCTTGGCTATAAGTTGCTGACGCCGACGCTTGGCGGTCAACCACCGCGCGTATCCAGCCATCAACTCATCCATTCGCTGCTGGTCGTATACATCAGCACACGCTGCTGGCACGCCCAATACCTGAGCGCCCGCGCACGGTGGTTGCGCATGCACACACGCATGCGGCAGTTGCGACGCACCTTTCATTGGCGTAAACACTTGCTGCGGATGCACATACATCGTCGCACCCATTCCAGCAACTGCTACTTGCGGCGACCGTATGTCGCTATGCGCATGCAACAGCATGGCGTACGATCGAGAGTACATCCACACCAGACAATGCCCGTGGACAAGTACTGGAGGACACGCCGCCACATTTGTCATACCAGCAGTCCGCGCAGCCCAGTCGACGGATGCACAATGGTGTTGTAGCGCGGGTAACAGCGGCGAATCATAGTCGTGCATGCCAGTCCACGAACACTCGTAAGAGAGGATCCGCGTAATGCTGTCCAAGTCCTGCGGCGGCAAAAAGGCTTGTCCCACATAATGATGTGCAAACGCAGCATGAGCCATGCGCGACGCATGAACTGCCAACGAACTGCTGATCATACCACGCTGGACATACGACGCAAGCCGCGAAGCATGATGCGAGTAAGACCCCTTCGCAGGGATTTCCAGAAAAACTCCCGGTAAAAAATTCATCGCTAATCCCCACGATTACTGAAAATTCACCCGCCAAGAAGAAGATCTCGGACGAGCTCAGCGATTCAAAGATCAGACTGAAATACAAAACGTCGCGTTTTCCGCCAAACACGCAATTAAGCGCGCGCTAACGGTACGACGTAAAATTGCTTGCCACGAACGCAGAAAAACACGCGATTTCCTACGTCTCGTAGAATACAGACGTTGTAGAACGTAGCGCCAGCGAGAGCCGCAAAGTCGCAATCACGCTGATACCAGTTGTTCGGGGGTGCTCTCTAAGAGCTTCTAAGTCTATTTACACAATGTAGGAAGGGAACCTAGTTCAGCAGTCCTACAAGGAGATGTATAGCTGTAAGCATGATACTTATATGTTGTTCGGTTGTGAGGACTGAACCAGTCTCACAAGGGTGCAAGTAACACTTGCAGAGAATATGGTCCTGGGACCATAGGGTAATATCGGAATCGGATCTTTTTTTATTACTCTTTGGTCAAGTTGCCTAACAGCCACAGAGGTGGCTGCAATGTACGACAAATTTAAACTCAACTCCGAGAGCTTGCACAGCTCTCTACTTAAGGTAACTCGTCCTTACCATGCCACTTCATGTGTTCAGTCATTTGCTGACTGCAACAACCAATCAGCTGGGATCTGTCATCAGTACTTAAATGTTTCTGATTGTCACCTCCCAAGTCTCTCATTTGAATACTCACAGATCTGCTGATGTGACTGTATAACTGAGGTCCTCCTCGATTCCCTCCAGTTATGTTCGACTGATCGAATCCTAAATGGTATCCCACCAATTCTCTCAAGTCTGATCTGCTGTAGGTGCAGATATTCAAATGTCACATTTGAGTCAGTCACTTCTGTCGGTCACCTTTGTCAATTCTGCCAGTCACCTGTGTCATTCGGTCATGCTGGTGACTGTCATCATTTCCGGTTGGTGATTGTCATCGTTTCTGTCACTCGTCATTCTGACACGCCTGTCTCTCGTAGACTCGTGATGTACCCTAGTACACAACCATTCAGCGACACAGTATAAGAGCACAGGATGAGAACACCATGACCAGATATAGGCATCCGACGCACCGCCCAAATCACGCGCAGCGTTAGCTGTAAGATCAATTTCTGTCGAAAGTTACAGTCAGGTAGTCATCGATGTGCTGTGAATCTACATAGCAATTGGTAGAGTGACGATATTCCTAACTCTGTATCGCGTCACATTTCGCTGAGCTAACATTTTCGGTTTGTGCGGAAACTCCGTCAGATCGATGCAAGTCTTGATGCGTTCCCTGGTTTATTTCATGATCAGGAGAACTGCGCACTGGCTGCACATGCATGCAACCAACAACATTGACCGACGTGATGCGTTGTGAGAGGCAGTGCAAGTCCATGTTCGCGGTGTGGGTCTGGCCCCATTTACACACCAGATGCGCCTGCCACCCCACCTTCCACAATCCAGGGTCCAATACTTCCCAGCTTCCTAGCGTCCAATATAATTCCAGTATGGGGATTGGGACTGAATAGAGTCTTTGCGTTTTCAGTTCGAACCGTTTCCGCAACACGTGACTCATTCCCATTGCTTGTGTTCCGCGGTCCTGGTGCCCCTGGCAGCCCATCAGCCTGCGTCCCTGCCTGGTCTGCGTTGTCTTTCTTCATTTTGCTAAACTCGGTCTTAAGTTCAGATGCAAACGCCTGCGGCGAGCGGGCCTCCACATTTGACTGAATGTCATCTAGATTGTGAACCAGAACAGATTTGCAGATGAATTCCTTGAGCACAGTGTACTCGCCCTTCTCCATAGCCACATTCTGCTTTTTTGAGTAGACTGGTGGCATACTGCTCACCAGGCTGTCTGCCAACCGCTCCACTGCCTCTGACAGCTCGAGCTGGGGCAGAGTTGTCTCGCCCTCCTTCAGAAGTTTCCTCTCGAGAGTTTCTCCGAGGCTGCCTGGCTGGTACTTGGCAGTTTGAAACAGCAACCTGGTGATCTTGCTTATGTTGTTGAACGTGTTCCGAGAATATCGCGGTTTGACCGCCAGCGGGCCAACAGCCTGCGTCTCATTGCGTTTGGGTGCAAGGCTGTCGTCATCCCAGTACTGTGCAGCTGTCTTCTCGCTCTTCCGTCGAAAATCGTGGAACAATTCAATGCTAAGATTCTGAAAGCACGCATCCACTTTGATGTGGGAGAGCAGCAGCCGCACAAAAGCGGCCATACGGTGACCCATTGCTTTGTACCGATGATTCTTCGTCCTCTTCCTGGATATGCAAATGCCCCACTTCACCTTCTGGTAGGATTCCACCCAGCGCCTTCGGGCAGCCTGAGAGGGAGAGGTGGCCACAGTTTTGTGCTCCTCAAGGTCCGGGCAAAGCCTTGGCGTGACGGGCATGGAGTTCATGGCTTCACGAAGAAGAGAGGTCATAAAGCCCCATTCCCCTGCTCCCTCTTCCGGCTGCCACGTAATCTCCGCGGGGTCGGATAGGGGGATAGGACTCGTGTTGCATCGAATGCGGGTCCACCGGCTGTTATTGGCCTTCTCGCGCCATGTTTTCACAATCTTGAAAAAGTGCGGCGACCGTTGTTCTGCAAGGCGCTGCTGCACACCCTCCACGAAGAAGCGCAAGACATCCTCTCCGCAGTTGAACGTATTCCCGCCGAGTTGCAAAGGGTACTTTGCCCGCAGCGAAACCAAGCGGACGACGTTTAAGCCGTCATCTACATCGTCGTCCAGGTAATTCAGGAATTGATCGATGTCTATTTCGTCGTCATGCTGTGTTTGAGGCCCTGCAGCAAAGGCATCGTCCGGCTCTGGCAGATCCTCCTCGTCTACAACTCCATCACCCTCCGCGTCATCATCATCATCATCATCTACCGTTAGGAACCTCTTCGCCTCAGCAAGCGCCTCCATTTCCGAGTTCACCTGAGGTGCCTCCATGGGCTGTGAGCCGAGCGAGGGTAAGCGAGATGGAGGCACCGAAGGGATCTCTTCGACGTCATACTCAAACTCATCCCCATCCAGCTCTTCGATCAGCGCCTCGATTGGGACCAGCTCCTCGATAGGAAGCTCCCTTAGACTTGCAAGCCGCTCAACCTTCCTCTTCGGCCTCTTGGTAGTCTGGAACGCCCTCGCAAGTGCAATCCGGCGCGTCTCAGTGCTGATTTACAGATCCTCAGGAAGCTCACTTCATATCCGCCCTGAGCTTGTCAACCCACGAGTTCATCGAGGGTGTACAGGGTGTAAGTTTTTGCCGGGGTGAGAGTTTCCGAACAGTCATTCAGAATCGATCGGCGCTTTGAAATGCTAAATGTGTGCGAATCTGCAGTTTCCAGTGTGTAAAGATTTCCTTTTGTGACCACCTACAAAGGACGCACAAGTGCAGATCAAGGTCGGCTTGGTGCGGATGTCTGCACCCGCACAGGAGAGAAGGGAGATTGTTTCGGACAGAAGTTGGCATTTGGGAAGTCGAAAGCGACACGTGCGTCCCGTACCAGGAGGCGGCCTAAGGCTCGGAGAGGTGGTGAAAGAGGCTCAGAGAGGTGGTGGAAGAGGCTCAGAGAGGTGGTGGAAGAGGCTCAGAGAGGTGGTGGAAGAGGCTCAGAGAGGTGGTGAAAGAGGCTCAGAGAGGTGGTGGAAGAGGTTCAGAGAGGTGGTGGAAGAGGCTCGAAAGAGTAGGAGGAAGAGGCTCAGGGAGGTGGTGGAAGAGGCTCAGAGAGTAGGAGGAAGAGGCTCAGAGAGAGGTGGTGGGAAGAGGCTCAGGGAGGTGGTGGAAGAGGCTCGGGGAGGTGGTGGAAGAGGCTCAGAGAGGTGGTGGAAGAGGCTCAGAGAGGTGGTGGAAGAGGCTCAGAGGTGGTGGAAGAGGCTCAGGGAGGTGGTGGAAGAGGCTCGGAGAGAGGTGGTGGAAGAGGCTCAGGGAGGTGGTGGAAGAGGCTCAGAGAGGTGGTGGGAGAGGCTCAGAGAGGTGGTGGAAGAGGCTCGAGAGAGGTGGTGAAAGAGGCTCGGAGAGGGTGGTGAGAGAGCTCAGAGAGGAGGTGGAAGAGGCTCAGAGAGGTGGTGAAAGAGGCTCAGAGAGGTGGTGAAAGAGCCTTAGAGAGGTGGTGAGAGAGGCTCAGGGAGGTGGTGGAAGAGGCTCAGAGAGGTGGTGGAAGAGGCTCAGGGAGGTGGTGAGAGAGGGTCAAAGCCATTTTTGTGTATCAAATGCCGAACACAGAGAGCTTAGAGTGCAAGCTCCTTCTTGGCTGGCAACCAGGAGGGGCTTCCACCGGAGCCGGGTAGAAGCCTATTTGGTGCGAGAGGACAAAAGCGGGGGCGAGCGGACATCCTAGGCACAGACCAGTTACCACCGCAAAGGGTGACCTTCGGTGGAAACCCGAAAGCACCGCCGGTGGGAAAAAAGTGTGCAACATACCAGCTCCATGATGGCGCTGCTTCCGCCCGCAGCAACTCGACCTATAGATGCCATACAGGTGCATTGGCTCAGTATAATGCCAAGAAGAGATTGTGTAAGCTGACATCAGAGAGCCGCCCAATAACTCGCAACTCACATTTGCTAACCAATCATGCGTCGCATGACATTCGCCTCCAGGAAACTTTTGCGCCTGGCTACGGCACGCAGCACCCCTCGCTTTGCGCCTGGCTACGGCACGCAGCACACCTTGCTTTGCGCCTCGTTGCGGCACGCAGCACACCTCACTTTGCGCCTGGCTACGGCACGCAGCACCCCTCGCTTTGCGCCTCGCTACGGCACGCAACACCCCTTGCTTTGCGCCTGGCTACGGCACGCAGCACCCCTTGCTATGTGCCTGGCTACGGCACGCAGCACCCCTCGCTTTGCGCCTCGCTACGGCACGCAACACCCCTTGCTTTGCGCCTGGCTACGGCACGCAGCACGCCACCAAGCTTTGCGCCTGGCTACGGCACGCGCACCCCTCGCTTTGCGCCTGGCTACGGCACGCAGCACCCCTGGCTGCGCCTGGCTACGGCAGCACCCCTGGCTGCGCCTGGCTACGGCACGCACCACCCCTAGCTGCGCCTGGCTACGGCACGCAGCACCCCTGGCTTGCGTCTCGCTACGGCCGCAGCACCCCTGGCTGCGCCTGGCTACGGCACGCAGCACCTCGCTGCGCCTGGCTACGGCACGCAGCACGCCTCGCTTTGCGCCTGGCTACGGCACGCAGCACCCCTCGCTTTGCGCCTGGCTACGGCACGCAGCACCCCTGGCTTTGCGCCTGGCTACGGCACGCAGCACCCCTGGCTTTGCGCCTGGCTACGGCAAGCAGCACCCCTCGCTTTGCGCCTCACCACGGAACGCAGCACCCCTCGCTTTGCGCCTGGCTACGGCACGCAGCACCCCTTGCTTTGCGCCTGGCTACGGCACGCAGCACGCCTCGCTTTGCGCCTGGCTACGGCACGCAGCACCCCTCGCTTTGCGCCTGGCTACGGCACGCAGCACCCCTGGCTTTGCGCCTGGCTACGGCACGCAGCACCCCTGGCTTTGCGCCTGGCTACGGCACGCAGCACCCCTGGCTTTGCCCCTCACCACGGCACGCAGCACCCCTCGCTTTGCACCGCCCTGGAAGGCAGTACCCTTCGTTTACGCTGCTTTTCGACAGACAGCCCAGTCTTTCGTGCTGTGCTGCAGCAGCGAGCGATCCCTCTTTCCAAACCGCAGGCAGAATCCCTCCTCCACGCCCTGCCTTGGCAGACAGCGCCCCCCATATGCATAGCACCATGGCAGGCAACGACCCCCGCTTGTGCCGCACCAAGGCAGGCGGCCGGCCCCCTCTGCGCCGCGGTGTCGCAGGCCACATCTGCTTTGCCTTGCGCCATGGCAGTCAGCCCCCTCAACTTTATGCTTGCCGTAGTAAGCAGCGCTCCCCACATGCGTTGGCCTAATTTGTCCTGCGCTGAGAAAGGTGACTCCCTTCAAACCGCACTTTGCTGGGGATATGCCCCACCTGTTGCACTACCCTGTGGTAGGCATCCCCCGTTTTGTACCATGCCGTAGCAAGCAAAGAAACTCACTCGAGCCTCCCCTTGCCAAGCAGGCCGCTATTCTTATGCCGTGAAGTGACTGCGCCTCCAACCTTTCGCGCCACGTGGGGGGCAGACAACCCCGTCCCTTCGCGCCGCGCAAAAGTGGCCCGCTCTCCTCTTCAGTGCCGTGATGTGGCGGTCTACCGTCCCAACTTGGATGCACGTTATGGTGTGTGACAGGATACCCCCCTTCCTGCGCTCGACCGGGATACCATACCGCACTGCAACGGTGGGCAAACCTTTTTTCAGCGCAGCACGTGGGATTCAGCCCCCTCCAACGTTTGCGACGTGCTGTTGCGGTCAGCGCCATCAAATTTCGGCACCGCGTGATAACCTTCAGCCCCTCATTCTGCGCCGTGCTTTGTAAGAAATGCCTCCAAAGTTTTGCGCTGTGCAGCGGCGGGCAGGTTCCCCCACTCTAGGGATCATGCATTTAGGGTGTCGAGCGTGAAGAGGTGCTCGCGTCCTCACCACGATCTCTACGCTCCCTCTTTTGTTTCCTTAGGCGTATCAAAATGAGTCGCGCACCTTACGCCTCCTGCGCTTGCTTTAAAGTGTCGTTCGGATGGTCCGGCTGCTGCTGTCCACTATCCTGACAGTCCATGTCACGCTCACGCGACCTTAGTTCCGCAGCCATCACATTTTAAGAACAATACTCTATGACACACTTCTCTCCAGTTCCATCGATTTAAATTTCATCTCACTTCACAAACGAACAGAAACAAAGTATGGGACGGGGCCGTGCGGACTACGCAAGTTCCCACTCGGCTCATCATAACACTCTTTTCAGCGTGCCCTTAAGTCCTGGGGCTGAAGCTGAGGTTTGAAGCCAATTCTCTCTAAGCCGCGTTGTAACTGAAATATAATTCTGGACACGTATTATACGACAACTTCACTGTGCAAGGACGTGCAAACAACTTCAAAGCTAGCACACCGTGAATCCAAAGGGCGAGGCGGCTCAGCAGTGGTTCACACGCGCTTCACCCACACCTTGGGACCTCTTCAGCCCAACGCAGCGCCGTCCAGACAGGGAACCCTATATTGAACGGGATCGTCACCAGAAAGGAGGCACATTCACATAGAAATGCCCGGCAATCGGTATAGACAATGCCACATTCGTAAGTCCAGATTCGGACAACAAAAACGCAGATCGAATGTCAATGTGCAGTTTCTTTGTAGACTGTTCCTCGACTGCTCATGTTCGAACTGACGGCAAAATCGTGAAAAATCGGCTTTATTGGGGAAATCATGAGCAGCGTCTGCAACGCACATTCGTATTAGCAGTGAGTGGCTTCGCTATTGGGGAAAAATCTTTAGATTGTCCCCCTCTTTGAAAAAGTCTGTTTTATGACGTCACGCTTTTGTGTATAAATTTTTAGAGGTTTGATTTCGCAAAAACCAGCTATTACAGAACGAACATTGCTTTGCGTCACGCTCTTTTGGGTGACGTATTAGTGTAGTAGTTTACAGCCTAGCTTTGGGAGACGTATAGTGTAGTAGTTTACAGCCTAGCTTTGCGTCACGTATAGTGTAGTAGTTTATAGCCTAGCTTTGCGTGACGCTCTTTTGCGTGACGCTGGTGGATGAAATCAATTTGCGTCGTTGAGATGAAAGCTGCAAACAAAATTTCAATCGCAGATATGTTTGTATATATATTTACATATATTTATAAATATATCGACAGAATGTCGTCTGAATAATTAATATTATAATATAAAATATAAAATGTGAGGTAAACCGAATAAAATATGAGTTAAACCTTTGTTCGAACCCTTGACTGTCGATCGGCGACCATCGATCTGACGGAGATAATTCTTTTTTGCGAGGATCGAGGGGGGGATCAGTGTTAATACTTTAAATCGACGGCCACCGGTAGCTAAGCCCTTAACACTTTTGTATATAAATTTCTAGAGGTTTGATTTCGTAGAAACCAGCTATTAGGGAGGGCGGGGGGACGGAGCCCCCACACTGGGCGAAGTCTAATTTTTTTGTAGTAATAGGCGGATGTGGGGACACGGAGCCCCCCCCAATGGGCGAAGTTTTAAAATATTCCGAAAAAATGGGGGGTTGTGGGGGGGGCAAACCCCCCTACTGGGCGAAGTCTTGAAAATAGTTTGTAGTAAGGGGGGGGTGTGGGGGAGCCCCCCACTTGGCGATATCTTAAAAAAAAAAAAACAGTCGAGGCCTCACGCCTTGTAGTAATGGGATAGTGTAGGGGGATGGAGCCCCCCCAGTTGACGAAGTCTAAGAAATAAAAGGAGACGAAGGGTGATTATTCACAAAAATTATGACATTAGAAAAGTCGTCTAAAATCTTGTTGTAATAACTGTAAACGAAATTATGGATTGCCTTGAAAGTGTTTCATACACGTTTTTCTTTTATAATTCAATACGTGCCATTGAGATTTATATTAAAATTTAGGCGAGAACAAGGTAATAAATTATATTATTATCGTTATTTGATTGGTCAGAACTTAAAATATTCGATGACGTTCAATTCGTTGCGATCGTTCGGTAATACTTAGCTCGAGGGTCTCCGAGAGACGACGCCTCCCCTTCTGTCCCCCCCTCCGTTAATCGATCGGAGCGCGCGAGCGTGAGCGGAGCGGGGGCGAAGCCTCCGCGACGCGAAGCGGGAGCAGCGCGCGGTCGGTTGATGTTCGACTTGGACTTCGAACGCCAACGCCATAAGGCGCATGCAATGCCATGCTATGCCATGCAATGCGAATGCCACAGAAGTCAGAACTCCTACTCGCAACCACAATCAATTTTGGAGATTGATTTTTCCCCACCTGTACGTTCACGTACCCCCTATAAATCTCTACAAGAAGTAGTATAATGGTGAAGATGTTATTGTTTTATGTTATTATATTATATTAAACTCGATTAATTGTGAAACTCTTGAATGATGGTTGGTGAAGATGAGAACATAGGATCTAGAACATAGAACATAGAATATATAATCGTATAACGTAGGAGGAACGTAATAATAAAATAATAATGATAAAAATAAAAATATTCGTATAACGTAGGAGGAACGTATATTGTAGGTAAAAATTACAGAGATTGAGAAATGATAATATAATCACGTAATAGTTGCGAGATGCATGCATGCAGACATGCATGGTATGTACAGATGTCATATTTTTAAAATTAATTATTTGGGGGGGTTTAAAATTTTTTAAAAAACTAAAAATTTTGTAATTTTTAAGGTAAAATAAATCAACCATTTTATATTTTTAGCAAAACAGATCTAAAAGTTAGATTTTGGATCATGCAATGGCCAACCTTAGAAACTACGATAAGAGCATTCACTTAGGGAAGCCATAATATATCATCATGAGCATGCATGAGCAAGGTTGTCAATCAGACATAATCAGAATCAGATCAGA
>LGRX02020383.1:13985-26778 GCA_001247695.2 Cymbomonas tetramitiformis
TCCCCCGCCCACCTTGACCCCCTTCCTCAACGTCTCCAAATACCCCCTTAATTCTTCGACTTCCCTCCCCACCGCTCAGATTCAGCCACCCCTCCACTCACCCGGCCATGGCTGCTTCTCCATCTTCTAGAGTTTTTTTGCTTAGCACCTAGCTTTTTCTCTAGATGTCACCCTGCTGAAAAGTGGGCTGAGCCCCTTTGTGGGCGCGCTATAGCAGAGGGAGTAGCCCCTGGTGTTTTCACTAGCCTGCTTCGCAGGGATACCGCACTCTCAGGACTTTGTCCCCTTTGCTAGCGTAAATGTTTTATTATTATCAGATCTGATCAGATCAGATCAGATGAAAATCAGATAAATAGACAAAGTGTGTCGTCCGGTTTGTGATATATTACGCGCATGGCAACAAACAATATACCAAAATGTAAGGGCATTCACTTATATTAGGGAAACCAACATATTACATTGCTCAATACTTTATTACATATGTTGCTATGTGAGGGATGAGTCATCTCACAGTTCCCAGCGGATCAGAGTTACACCAAGCATCAAGGTGGAGGCAGGTTGAGATCTGGGATCCCAATGAATTCCTCTTGGAGATCATGCATCATCTGATCTTCCAAATGCTCCTCCTCATCCAACAAATCCCCTCCCTCAGCATCTGCAGCCTCGATATCGATGTTTCCGTTCAGGGAGAGAACCATCCTCCTCCATGATGGCTGACTCGATCATAGGAACAAAAGGGTCAGCATCACGCTTGAGCAAGCGCATATTAACTGTTTGAGGCTTAGCAGTCACTTAACGAAGACACGTTTCTTACTGTCTGCTAAAATGGGACAATACTGTGTTACTGTCCTCAGTGTCACTCTGTCACACAATCGAGAATCGAAAATGGGAAAATCCAAAATCGGCCCAAAACGCCAAAATGGGTCCTTAACACTGTAAAATCAATTAATTCGGCCTCTACAGTGTTAAGGGCCCAAAAAGGGGGGGTCAAATTTTTTTAAAATTTTCTAGAAAATTTTAAAAATCGAATTTTTGAAAAAAAATCGCGCAAGTGTAATGGTATGTACAACATATGCATAATCATATATGATCGCACACGTGCCAGCCGCTATAAAAATTATAATATGCGTTCCCACAATTATTTTAAATATGCGTATGTAGATCGGGACCATTCCTGAATTGAGTACATTCATCTCTGCTTCACTAAGATCCATATGATATCTGAAAAATCTAGCTGCTTATGGGTGACATTTATGAAACGACCGATATCGTGAATGCTTGCAGACACGCTTGCGGATGCGCCTGCGCTTGCGGATGTGCCTGCACCTGAAGCGTCGGTTTGTGCGGATCTCAATTCAAAAGCCACTTGCTTCAGATCTTCAAGGGAATGATTTGGGTATGTATCGGGTTTTATGCGGATGCGCCTGCGGATGCGCCTGCGGATGCGCCTGCACCTGAATGAAGCGTCGTTGCGCTGATATTTGCGATGATCGATGATGCATAAACGCAGTGGCAATTCATGTATATGCATTGTGTGGACGCGCATGCATGCTACAATTATAAAAACACGCAAGTGGCACGACGTGCTTCCTTTTAATAGACATTTATATTTACAGACGGCGTGCTCACATGTCGCGATGAGATCTAGCGGGCTCCTTTCTACATCGTCCGCATGTCAAACACGCATGGTGCAATTATGAAATATACCTGCCCACAACTCGCTTCCTGCATCGCAACTGTCGGTTGGGATTCATCCAACGGGATATCTGCCAAGACGCCATGCGAATGGAGACGATACACATTTAAATTCAGCCATTGGCACTGCCATGCGAGTATAAAATGTCAACCATGATAATCAAGCAAATATATTCAAGCAAATGCGCAGATGACATCACGATATGCTGGACTTTAGGTTCAGGGTTATTATTATGGGCTCTGATAGCCCCTAGCCTGACCTGTCTCTGATCGGAACCGTGACTCCGCTAGTAGCTAGGATGACAGTACAGTAGTACCGTACTGTCAGTCATTATTTCGTATTATCCGGGTTTCCGAGATGCATGATAAAAGCACTCGACCGGACTGTTTATGGAGCTTAGCCAGTTCGTTTTCACCGAGCGGAACACCTGTTCTCGCACGATATGCAAGTGTGACATTTGCGATACAGGAAGCGAGTTGTGAGCGTGTGCTTGTGCGAATGGGGTATATGAATAGCAATGATTACTTGTGCTTCGATACAATTTAATCAATAATTAGAAATCCCTCCGATGGGATGCTTCGCCGACAAGTGGCATTACCAATTTATACACCTATGTGATACGATCAGATTCTACGCTACGGACACGTTCATGAAGGTACATCGGAATATCCGATATAGATATATACACACACACACACATATGAAGCGTCGTAGAGCGTGTTTTGATACAGTTATCACTAGTGATTAAATTAGAATTTTGCGGGAAAGGTTTCACGGTCGCGACGCGAAAGATTTGATATGGTACCCGCATACACCGTAGATTTGATAAAATCGTTTCATACAACCGTAGACTTGAAAAATCGTCAAACTCTTGAATAATCGTCATGCGGGAGGCATAGTCGGCCACGTCGGCTGATTATGCAAAACAACGCAACGCCCGGTAATTATGTAGAATATAGTCACCTACATGCATGTACGTTTGTGCGCCGTCGGTGCGTATTTTTCATTTTTATTTTCGTATACCTGAAACCCAACGTATATCGTCATTTCGATCAGAAATTCAAGCAGCTGTGACGATCGCTGACTTTTGATTGTGTCACAGGCATCGTTATGTATAATTAGAAATTAAATACGCATATATTGACCTTACGAAATATCACGAGTAATGCACATGCATTATGTCTATTGGGCGCACCTTACGGTGGGTTAACCCACCGTAAGAGGTTTTCGGAAACCGCATGCTAGTGCTAGCATATTGTGACAACTTGGCAAACCCATGCTTTTTGACACACCTTAGGTGTTGTATTAATGCGTAGACTTGCAAAAAATACTAGACATATCGTATAGGTGTGCCTTATATACGCCCTAATATCAAGGGGTCAAGCAGAAAAATGCCCCAAATCCTTACGGTGGGTTACCCCATTTTTTCATCTATGGGTAGATTTTAAGAACGCAGTTCGCATCTGGAACATGTATATTAGAATTTTTCTATCATCTATGGCACCTAGGGGACCTCCCTTAGATGGGGTTCAGTTATCATCTGATTATAGATGGAATTCTGAGGCGGTTTACACGCGGGGGTATGGCTTGAAAAATGCACTGAATATACATAAATACGGTGTTTCGTTGTTTTCGCTTGCGGTGGCATGTTTTTTTGTTGCCTTGTCGGCGATCTAGCGGTATATTTTCCATTTCACATGGTGGATATGAGTCTAAAGTCAATGTGTGTCACGTGTATGACCCGATATACTGCTTCATAATGATAATAAATAGCTAAGACCTTAGGGTATGGTTAACCCACCGTAACGCCTCGTTACGGTGGGTTACCCCACCGTATCCCCAATAGACAATTATGCTGTCATCATGTTCCATCATCGATAGTGCCATTCGTGCATCAGTTTGCATGATGTATGCATGTTGGCCATGCATCCACAGGGCCTGCAATGTAATCGCAGGAGTCGAGCATTCGCGAAGAATTAAATTTTTCATGCGTACATACATCGATAATCTACCATGCCGTGCATGCATGATGTATAATCGATATCGAACATGTGCATATATGCATACTCGATTACATATAAGTATGCATATATTGGATATCGATTATATATCATGTGCCGCATCCAAAGATATTGCATGGGCATTACAAGATTGATCATCTACCATGCGGGTATATATATACCAAGTTTATATACTTCGTATAGATATATCCGTTATCCAACGGTGTCGCAGCGCCAGCGCTCCATCGTATACTGCATCCGCTGCGCATGGCGCACATGTATTTACAGCCGTCGTCGCTAAACGGCATAAACGCAGTGGCAATTCGTGCAGACATTTCTGAGTTTATATGCATTGTGTGGACGCGCATACATGCTACAATTATAAAGATACGCAAGTGGCACAGCGTGCTTCCTTTTAATACATTTATATTTGCAGACGTCGTGCTCGCATGTCGCGATGCGATCTAGCGGTCTCCCTTCTACATCGTCTACATGTCGAACACGCATGGTGCAATTGTGAAATACATCTGCCCACAACTCGCTTCCTGTATCGCAACTGTCGAGCTTGCATGTCGGTTGGGATGCATCCAACGGGATTTCTGCCATGCGGATGGGATGGCAATATGAAATGGATGGGTGTATACAATTTCAAATAAATTTTTAATTATGATCATCAAGCGAATATACAAGCAAATGGAAATGCGCAGACATCCCGCACTGGAGGCATCGCGACAGCGACATGCAAATGCGGCAGTTGCGATATGGAAACAAGTTATGAGCGCGTGCCTTACAATATCAGCTATCGATACATACTACTCCATGCATGCATTGGCTAGGGGATCGAAAGTCGTGATATGATATAAATTGTAAACGTGTACTGTACAGCTGAAGAGGCACCGAAAGCAATGATGATATAGTCGATATTGACAATAATTTATATGCAATGCATCGTCATCTAGGTATTTTCGATACAACTTGAATTTTTCCGATTCCAATACTTTCAACGTTGACACACGCATATGAAGCGTCGTAGAGCGGGTTTTGATACAGTCATCACTAGTAATTAAATGGGAGATTTGCTGAAAAGAATTTGCGGTCGCGACGCGATAGATTTGATATGGTACCCGCATCACCGTAGATTTGATAAAACTTGCTGGAAACAGCTGAACAGGCAGTGGGGACCCGCTGCCGACGGTGAAACAACGGATCACTAAGCTTGGGTAAAACACAAGATATACCCGAGCTGAGTGGTACAGGCTGACCACCGAAGATGACACACTGGGAATGACACTAGATTGTACGAACTAGTCGTAGTGTCAATTCCAGCACACCACCTCATCTGAGGTGGGCCAACTAGTGACACTCACCACCCTAGCTACTAGAGTTTACAGATAAATGTCAAGATGTTAAACTCTAGCTAGCTAGTCAAGTCACAAGTGCCATGATGAAAGTACAGGCTAGCAAAATAAATACTTGCTAAGCCTTTGAAAATGTTAGGATCAATCCTGGTCTGATAAAATTGATACTCTGCCAGCTAGTGGTGGGTGCTCCCACAGACCTCGCCTGTCTGCATGTGATGGAGAATGTAAAAAATAAGTCTGCCTGTCGGTTTAGCTAAATACTGCGAACTGCAAAGGGCTCCTGCCCGTAAATTGTTCGTCTTAATCTTGAAAAGCTGCCCGCAAGTGGTGAGAAATAAAATAACATTCTTGTGTCCAAAACTACAGCAAGTGGTGGAGAAATGAATAAGGGAACACCGCCTGTCTGTTTAAAGAATTAATAATAGCCATCACCAGAACCGTAACCAGCATCTTCCCCATAGTAAGGATCTTCATCATAAAAGTGTGCACCACCAGTTTCGTCGGAATCGTGGGCTCCTGCCTCCCAGGCAGCCCACTCTTCTGCGGTGTACTCGATCTCATCGTCCGCAGTAGGCTCATCTTCAAAAGAAATTGCGTCAACATTGAACTCGTGTTGTGGTAAAACTTCCTCCCCAAGTGGGGGCTCTAAAACACCACCGTAAGATTCTCCCTGAAAACCTGTGTCCAGAGAATAATCCCGTTCCAATCGATTGGACGAAAAATGCGGAGCGGCCAAGTGGCCATCTTGCTCCTCCTCTACCTCCTCACAACTGCCGCTGGAATCATCGAAATACCCAAGTGGGTACTCCGATTCATCCTCATCCTCACTAGGTAAATACTCCTCATAACTGCGATCCGGCCCCGAGCCCATATAGGCAGGCACAACTGGAGGCGCATGAACGTAACGAACTTCGGTTACCACAGGAGGGGCCTGTGGCACCATCTCGCTTGCCCTACCTAGTGGCACTAGGCAAGGGTCTAGTGGTGGAAACTTGAGTCGAAACTGATTGGGGCGCCAAAATCGCCGGCGCATCGCCCACTCCTACTTCGCAAAATAGCCCGTGCGAGATTCCAGAACCAGCGGTCTCGGCCGAGACACCACCAACTTGTGGCTCACCAGCCACCAAGATGTTCAATACTATCGGAAAATTCTCGGCCGATACTGCCGAAATCTGAGCCGCCTCACGGAAATGCGAAATAGCCAAATGCATGGAAGTGCATAAAGAGATGAGCTGAGATCTCTTGAGAGTAGGGACTTGCTGAATATATCAGCTTGGCTGTATATTCATACGAGTGTGGTAATCAGAACAGATAAGATGAACGGAATACTGAGTCTTCCCGTTATATGTTCGGGGTCTAGGGTTCCGGGACCGGTGACAGTCATACACCCTAACTATAGGAATGACAGTCGGGGCGTCACTTCCAGCACACCACCTAGGGTGGTGACTGGCAAACTAGGTGGTCACGGAACCGAAACAAACACCTACTCAGCTTCGGTGGAAATAAGCATCCTACAGGGGAACCTGTCCTTCCTGGCAGGGTAACCCCCGAAACTAGCAGTTAGTGAGGCATAGTGCAGAATACGGATACAGTTAAAGCCCTAAACTAAGCCCATCTTGGGGCAACCCGAACCAACAGCACAACAGTCTGAAGGCAGGCTAATCTCAATTGCAACTCTAGCCACTTTGAAAGCGCCCGGGAGAGCCGGTGTCACTGTCACAGCGCCCAGGAGAGCTGGTACCACTGCCTGTGAAATCATTCGTAGAGCAAATTGAGACGACTGGAGATGTGTCGATGCCGCCGCAGGCAGTGGCACCGGGTGCAATCGGCCCGTCCCGGTGTTGAGTTGAAGAAGAAAGTGCATCCCCGGTCTCACCGCCCCATGCGGGTGGTTCGTAGTCTGGCGACGGCGGAGCACCACCCGGTGAGGGCGGCGCAGCAATAATTGGGGCTGCCTCAGGTGGTTGCGGGGGGCCCGGGAGCCATGCCCACCCGTACCCGTACGTAGTACGGTACCAGCTGCCGTACCAGCCTGCCGGCCGGTAGTAGAGATCCGGCGGAACGGCCGTGGGCGTCAGCACACCAGCACCACCGACCTCGTCGCCGTTGCTCCCTGTTGCTGAAGATGCTGGCGCGGAGCAATCACGCATAGGCGCGGCAGTTGCACAAACAACAAACAACAGGCAGACTGCGAGGGACGTGAGGGCAGAGAACCCGAAACCCATCGGCGGTCTGCCGCATCCCAAGGGCTGCCTCGGTGGTGGAATACACTCGTCCCCATCCTCGGAGTCGTCCGTCGCTACGGAGATGGAGTCCACGGGCGCGACGGGGCCCATGTGGTGCATTGCAAGTGTCGGCTCCGTTCCCGCTACGTCCAAGTTGAATGCGAACTTGTCCATGAAGGTCGCGTGTGCGGTTCGTGCGCGTGCAGCGCGCTGATGGGGTACATCCCCTCGTCGGACACCACCGACTGCGGAGCGGGGGGCGGTGCCGGCGGCGGTGGCGCGTCCAGAGCGTCGTCGCGGACCTCGTCGTGAATCTTGAAGCTGTGGATGTTCGTAGCACCACCAACCGCGTAAACCCCGAGGTGGGTGTCAGCGGGCTGGCGGTACCCCAGGTACTCGTCGATGGCGTCGGGCACTCGCTCCTCGGCGACGGCGAAGGAGAACGCGGAGGCGGTGTCGTAGAGATCAGGTTTGCCGTCTGCAATGCAGCAGACGGCGTCGAAACGGACGGCGTCGTCTTCGTCCACGGCGTTCTGGAACATCACGGCGAGCATGTCGTTCTCGCTGTCCGCAATGCTGAAACCGTGCGCCCCAACATGCCCGCGTGGCCCGCCGTTCGGGCAGTCGCGATGCCAATGCTTCTCCGCCGTGGCGGAGCATGTCGGGTGCCGGCACAACGGGACGAACGTACCGGTGGGCTTGTGGAAAGCCACCTTACCCGAAGACTTTCCACGGAAGTTCTGCGGGAAGTTGCCGTGCTCAGGGAGGGGCTTCGCCGCGAAGCGGACGCCGTCACCGTGTCCACCGCGTCCAATGGCGTTCTTCTTGTCGTTGCGGGGCGTGTAGCCCTTCGTGTCGTCGAGACGGTTGTGGAGCGCCTTGATCTCCTTCTTCATGTCGTAGAGCTGGTCGCGGAGCTCGCAGAAGACGGTCTTGTAGTCCTCGTCGTCGCTCTGCCCAGCCAGGGTGAGGGCGGAGAACGTGCGCGTAGCAGGCGGGACGTGCGAATCCGTTCCGTGTTGTGCGTGGCACTCACGGGTCCATTGCTGAATCTCCAGCAACACCCGTTTCCCATCAAACGGGTGTGCCTCCGCTGAAGATTCCATCCAGTCTGCTGCGGGCGACACCGGAGCGACGATGAATTCCAGTGTCGAAAACAGTAGCTTGTTCGCCTCGGCGCGAACGGGCAACGTGGCATCCTCCAGGTCGAACAGAGAAGAAAACGCGGACTCCTCAGTGACAAAAATGTCCCGTAATGCCAGCACCAGACGGGCGAAAACGGAGCTGACGTTCGACTCCGTACCGTCAAAACGGCCATGTTTGTCGTCGTACACCTTCTTGATGACGAGTTTAGCGGCACGCTCGTCGAAGGATTCTTTTGCTAGGCGTTTGACAGCGTCGAGGAACAGTGCCCCTGCTGACTGGGCAGCTGGGGTAGCCGAAACCGTAGGGGTGGCTCGAGTGGTCGCATGTCGAGCTGCGGCATCGTCGAAAATTGTAACTAGTGAGCGGCGTGCTGCCGCGGTGTGAGATCTCGTAGAAGTATTCATAATGAAATGACTGCAGAGATAGGGTGAGGTGGAAAATGCGAGGCGAGACCAACGGCTTGGGCGACGGCTAGCGAGTTGCGGCGGGTCGTCGAGGATAATCAGGGAAACAGCAAATTGTGCGCGGTCGTGTGGGACGAAAGGACGTGATCAATGTCGTACGGTGTACCGGAGACCAGAAACAACAAAATCCAGCCCAACGATACTTCACGCAAAATAAACTGCCGTCAGCGCTACCCAATCATGTCCAATCAACCGCGTGTCCGTAACTGAGCCATACCGCCCGCACCGAAAGTCTCTCTAACGCGGGTCCCTCACCCCATCTCAAGCGTCGGTGTTTAGCCAGTCATGGCCAAAGTCGCAGTGTAAAATTAAGCGTGCGTGGTACCAAACCTGCTGATCAGAATATATCAGCTTGGCTGTATATTCATACGAGTGTGGTAATCAGAACAGATAAGATGAACGGAATACTGAGTCTTCCCGTTATATGTTCGGGGTCTAGGGTTCCGGGACCGGTGACAGTCATACACCCTAACTATAGGAATGACAGTCGGGGCGTCACTTCCAGCAGGACTCTCGCAAAACCAGTGTCAATAGATTCCAAAAGAGCTAGGAGCTCTTCACTCTCCAAAATCTGTGATGAAGTCATAATCGAATAAAGAAACGAATACAAATCCACATAGAGATCGCAAACGAAAATTGCCGGAGAGCACCACCCCGTCGAAACCACCCAAAGCCGTAAGCAGCCGCTTCCAGAAAATACGTAGAATCTGCTCTAAAGCGTCCCACAAGGCGTGGAGACGCTCAACCGAAAGATAGGGCGGAAATAAAATAAAATTCTACGCTAAATTACAGTTCACGCGAACGTGAGACGGACCATAACCTGCTGGAAACAGCTGAACAGGCAGTGGGGACCCGCTGCCGACGGTAAAACAACGGATCACTAAGCTTGGGTAAAACACAAGATATACCCGAGCTGAGTGTCACAGGCTGACCACCGAAGATGACACACTGGGAATGACACTAGACTGTACGAACTAGTCGTAGTGTCAATTCCAGCAAAACTCTTACCATACACCGTAGACTTGAATAATCGTTAAACTCTTGAATAATCTACTTACTTTAGGTACATGGACTTTAAGGTCTTTAACGGTTCGCACGGATATGCATTTTTATAAAGTGTACAAATGCCTTAAATCTATTGGTTGTCGATGACGTGCGAGCGACAAGCGATGGACACCACACACGACTTTATAAATGCAATTCTCCTACTACAAGTTTGTAGTACGACCCGTACTTTATAGAGAACTGGCGTGTGCTGTATGAAAATCCATCTCTTCGTTCACTGTCGTGTATGGACCAGTGTTGTCTTCCGTTGCCTAAAATGCTAATTTCTGGTTGGTCCAACTCGGATGACACGTCTGCGGACAAGGGTTCTTGTCAAGCCGTGCTATATAATTTTATGCAGGAAATAAAAGCAATATATAAGATATAAAAATACAAAATACAAATATTCGAATTCGAATATAATATAATAATTTATATGAAAAAATCCTAAGGAGCATAACGACGCGTCCTGCATCCTGCTGCCGCGCCCACGGCGACCCCCCCGGCTCTCCGGAGCGGCCCACCGAGGCGCCTATACCGCTGCTCCACGACTTCCTTTGCTCCGCTCCAACTCCAGCTTCGATCCAGGTACCTGCCGCATCCCACACACACGTATCCCCACACGGGCGTTTGATGATGAAAGCTGAAAATCAGTAAAATCTTTATAACACAGTTGGGGATCATTGAATAATGGATGGTGGAATATCGCGCGCATCGAAATTCGATGATGACATAAATATTACGTAATAAATATGATGACGTGATATTATGTAAAATCATATACGAAATATTAAAATACAGGTTAATGCCTTCAGGATTAATAAAAGGCAATTCACAACTTCGCATCAGAGGGCTGCAACAGGAATCATACACGACCTATATGGAATCTTCGGCGTGACGCAAGACGGCGTCTGTCACACTATTCTATTAGAGAGGTTCCGATTTTCGATTACAGGTTACGGATTATAAGTTAGTGTCATCGTCATCGCGACTATCCCGTAATCCGGAATGCCGTACCTCGGAATGCATGTGAAATGCAAAATGGTTTCCGAAATTTGTCCAAACAGAATTCCCAACTAGTTAAGAATGTCATCATCGAAAGCGAAAGCACCACAAGAACACGAGCGAAGGGAATCGGACGGGCGGTGCGATGCCTTGAAATCTTATTCCGACGTGGCGCGCCGCGATGCTCGTATTTCTGAGTGTCGCCCTTCGTGGAAAGCGTCGCGTTCATGGGCTCGTGGCGCAGTGGTATCAAGGGGAGTAACTATAGTAGTATCGGAGCTTGGTGGTATACGAGACACGACTGCCGCAGTAACAACGCATGTGACACACCACGTAAATCAAATTGACCGCTAGATTATAGGATCTGCGATGTTGAAACCGAATTGAAGCTTAACTTGTCGACAAACTTGTAACCCGTAAGTCGGGGAAATTTTGTCCCGAACTGCGGAGGAATTAACAGTGGCGTCCCGAAGTTCGTCATGAACACGTTTTCCCGGATTACAAGTTAAGGTCATCGATGTCATGAAAACCGAAGGGAATCTATAACCTTAACTTGCAATCCGTAACCTGTAATCGAAAATCGGAACCTCTCTATTATTGCGAAGCCCGCAAAGCTCCCAGAATGAAAGTTAGTGACACTGTCATCAAAGACGCCTGTATGAGCTGCAACAGGAATTATACAATCTGTGGGAAGCGGCATCAGCGTCAGTCACACTATTCTTTTAGCATTCCATTTACATTGCGAAGCCCGCAAAGCTCCCAGAATGAAAGTTGGTGACACCATCATAAAAAACGTCTGTATGGGCTGCAACAGAAATTATACATACATACATACATACATACATACATACATACATACATACATACATACATATCCTTCTGCGGGCGCTAAACGTCGTCAGCCTGTCACACTATGCTATATTTAGATTGCGAAGCCCGCAATGCCGCAAAGCTCACATATAAATGAAAGTTGGTGACACTGTCATCAAAGACGCCGATGTGGATGTGGGCTGCAACAGAAATTATACACACCAATGGCGCGACGCGAAATACTCTGCCAGCTCTTTCAAAATCGGTCATCACGTTCGATCGGCCATCACCTTCAAAACTTAACATTCGAAATTGGAAACTTACATATGAAATCAGTGGTGCGAAAAAGTGAATTATTAATATTAGTATAAATTCAATGGTGGGAAGACTGTATAGTGAAATTCAATGGCATCTTCAGAGCGTATAGGTCCATCAGGATCATTGTCCTAAGAGTAATAAACAGAAGTATCCAATCCCGAGCCGAGGCAAATCCAGTTGCCTCCGCGTTCATGAAATTCATTAGCTGGTCGATCGTACGGCTGAATAGTGGTGTCGCTTGATTTGGGGTAATTCTTGCCTGCAGTTGTTCGTTTCTGGTCATGGTTTCATAGACCTTCACCACTCTACCCGTGCACGGGTTGTCCGACCCACACCTTCCGAAATCCTGGAAGGCACTAGAAAGTCTGCCGATAAGGGAATTGACCGAACTTGCGGCTTGTCTGACTGGGCAATTACACCCTCCCAGTTGAGGACACGTGGCCGAATGCACGTTAGTTTTTCCGAACTGTTCTAAGTAATAATAATTAATAATATAACATTTACGCTGAGAATAATGACAATGGCATGAGTCCGCTGTAATCCTGCAAGCAGGCAACTGAAGAAGAGAGGGAGCTGGAATCATCCTCATAGCGCGCCCTGAGGGGCTCATCTAGGTCATATCAACCTAGGAAACCGCGGCAGGGCAAAACTATGCAGAGCGCTAAAAGGTCGTGCCGGCGGAGAAGCAGCAGAGGAGGTGGAAGTGGAGCGAGGCTGTATCTGT
>LGRX02020388.1:0-11369 GCA_001247695.2 Cymbomonas tetramitiformis
TTACACGCTATGACAGTAGTCTGCAGTCATGGTCCACATGGTTACACGCTACGACAGCAGTCTCCAGTCATGGTCCACACGGTTACACGTGACGACAGTAGTCTGCAGTCATGGTCCATACAGTTTTCATGCTATAACGCTGCGACACTACAATTGCGTGCTATGCCAGTATGAAGGTGCGTGCCCTCGACACGGCTCGTCGCAGATGACGCGGAGATACATCCCGTGCAGGCGCGAAGGTGAGGGGTCCTGGGAGGAGCACTGATCACGCCGGCCAGCGCTGCGATTCGCGCAGGGGCAGAAGCAGACACGTCGCAAAGGCTTCCCTGGCAGTGTCCGTGGCAAACCTACTGCTGACATGGATGACTTCGACGATGACAAGCGTTTTTCCTCCTCTCACCGCTCCAAGGTGACGGCAGGCCTTTTCCACTATGCTCACACCCAGATGCGCGATTCTTAGAATTTCAGCAGTGGTATTGCCGGGATATTTTCTTCGTGACATTCTTTTGGAAGAGATTCTCATTACCAAATGCCACCACTCTTTGTCCAAGTATTGCACGTCTCCTCAAAAGTCTGCAAACTGTCCATTCGTTTTTTTGCTATCCTCTCACCTGATCCCACAGACAATATTCAAAACTTAGGCATTCTCACTCCAAACTCGGTACGGTGGCCCACTTCTCATGATGTCTCCCTACGCACTGATTTGTTCAGCTGAACATGCAAAGTCTCGAGCAGGCGGGTGAGATTAGCTTGCTCCGCTCGCTTCCAGGCCGCACCCGCGCACACCCTCTGTATTGCCGGAGACCGTACCCTTCATGCCCCGCTGCACGCGAGTCGTCCGACATGGCTGGGACCTAAGCCCCATCACCTCTTCACTGTCTACAGCGGAGGTTCCGGATGAGCTTAGCTGGTGGCGTGCCGGGGCTGAGCTTGGGAGCAATATGTCTGCTAAGCACAATAAATACGCTGGTGGCATGCCGGGCCTGAGCTTGGCTTAGCAGACATATTGCTAAGCACAATAAATAAGCTGGTGGTGTGCAGGGACTGAGCTTGGGAGCAATATGTCTGCTAAGCACAATAAATACGCTGGTGGCATGCCGGGCCTGAGCTTGGCTTAGCAGACATATTGCTAAGCACAATAAATAAGCTGGTGGTGTGCAGGGACTGAGCCCAGTAGGCGAGTCTCCACGAGTGAGTGCAAGCCGCCCCCAGAGCATGACTGATGATCTGGATGATGACGAGTTCGTGGAGTCGCCGGAGACCAAGCCGCGCAGCCTGCGATACATGACCTCTGAACGCATCGCGGCCGTCCCCGCCCCACGCGCCGCCCCGCCGGCCCCCATTATCGCGAGGTGCGTCTGAGCGTGCCAGCGACGCGCAGGCGGCGCGCGGCATCCGCGTGCTGATGCGCCCTCGAGCTCAAAAGCCTCACGCGCCAGTGCCACATGCGTGGGCCGTTATGCTCCTGGCAGTGATCCATGCCTAGAGGCCATGCTGTCAAACATGCTGCTTGTCTCTCAGTGTGCGCGTCTGTGTGGCTCAGGTGCCCGCATGTTTTTAGTTTACCATGGGGTGTCCATGCCGTGTGGTGTGACTGCATTCATGGCATAACCATGGACCAGCGGGTCCCATCCATCGACCGTGAGCCACTGGGGGGCATGCTCCAATACCCATTACTCCATTACTCCGATACCCAGAGACCAACAATTGTTGGGCGATGATCGGTCACATCGTATCATCTTTCCATGCTGCTTTGCATCTGGGTTGGGAATATGTTTGAGTTGGTGCTATCTTGTCACGGCCCCGCCCCGCTCCTGATTTGCTTCTCACATCCACTGGGACGATGGTGGGCTGGCTTTTGTCGGCTGATCTCATGCCATTCATTGTGTGTGTGGCTTATCCTTAGACCGATTCCTTTGGTACCGTGTAGCCACAGAGGATTGGCCGCACTATGTACCCAAACCAGGGATCAAAGGACTCAGCACACACTCCATCCAGCACACTTATCCGATTTTTTGGGAGCTCGCTAGTGGAGAGCAGGACTCCCTAAGCCTCACTGGGCCACCTGAGCGCCTCTGCGACTGCACTGCCGGCGCGCTGAACGGGTACGGGGGGGGGTGGGCCCTGTCGGAGTGCAGTGCTGTGAATCCGGAGTTCTCAAACATGCACGTTCCGGCAGGGGCTGCAGTGTCCCCCGTGAAGGGGGTGCGGGAGGATAATCCGAATCCCCTTCAGAAGATTAAAGGCGGCATGTACAGCCTCCTGCAGGAGGAGATGCTCTCCCTCGAAGGCAAGTTCGAAGCTCAGAAGCTGCAGCTGCAGGTGTGCTGGGCGATTTGCGACTCCCCGGCTGTTCCCCTCCACGAGAGATGCTTTCAGCTGTCGGGCTGGCGCGTGGGCTGGACCACCGGGCTGTTCCCTGGAACAGGGCGCGCGTGGGGCAGGGGTTGGCGCCTGACAAGGGGTGGCGGGGCTTGCAGGAGGACTACGACAGCACGTACAACCAGCTGCAGGGGGAGATTGGGCAGGCGGAGGCGAAGCTTTTGAGTATGAAGAAGAAGTTCCGTGAGTTCTACAAGGAGCGCAACCTGTTCGACCAGGTAGCAGCGCGCCCGCTTCCCCATGGCGTCCTCTACAGCAGCCTATGCGGCGTTGCTCACAGGGCGAGGGCGGGGGCTCCACCAGAAGCTCAGCTTTGCTCACAGGGCGAGGCGGGGGCTCCACCAGAAGCGCGGCTTTGCTCACAGGGCGAGGGCGGGGGCTCCACCAGGAGCGCAGCGAGATGGTGCTAGAGAGGCAGCGCATCGAGCAGGAGAAGCGCGACATGGTGTTGCGCTCCAATCGGATGGAGGCGGACCTTGAGAGCGACCGGCTTAAGCTGCACGAGCGCCAGGAGGTGCGGGCCCGACTCCCAGACAAGCGGACAGGCGGGCGTATGGCATCAGAGGGGCAAGAGAGGTATCAAATTGAATTTGTCACTCGGGAAGGGTGCGGTCCGCTCGCGAGTCATATTCCTGTTCCTGCTGTAAGAGGGTGTTCAGGCTCTCTACGCCGCATCTCTCCCTCTCCCGTTTACCCGCAGGCTTAGCACCCACTGTGCTCACAGCAGCGAATCGAAAAGCCAATACATGACCTGCTGCGACGTATTGCGCTGCGCCTCGAGCTCCATTGCCCTGCCACCGCTGCGCACTCTGTGCGGACCGGAGGGGAGCCATGGTGTGAGGTCTCCGCCCACATCTGCCCCGGTGGGCTGACAGGCTAACACGTTGCTGCTGCGGCAGTACCCTGGCAGCTGCTTCCAAGTCGATGGGGGAATGCCCTTGCCAGAGGCTTTGCCTGGAAGGCATGAGGCTCATGATAGAGTGACCGAGTGGTGCAGTGCGGTGTTTTGCCAGGAGATGAAGGTACTGAACGAGAAGCACGAGTCAGAAAAGAAAGAGCTGCAGGACTTCAAGGAGGAGGTGGGCAGGCCCGGCAGAGAAGGAAGAGCTTAGCACATCATGATGGGGTTTTGAGACCACAAAGTCTGGCGTGTCCATACTTGAAACTTGATACTAAACATATTAGTATGCAATGAGCTTTGTAGTGCTGACCGTGCTGAAAACGATTCTGAACACAGATTCGAGATTGGAAAATACTTATTTCTCCGAGAGCCTTAGCAATTCCCGTTTCGACCAATCACAAAGCTCGAAGGGGTAGATGCATAGTTTCCGCCAATGCTGTACTGCGCGTCGGCGCGTGTGACGCGCGTGAGCTATGCATCGTTCATTTTCGGCAGATCGTGCGACAGGTATTTTATATTGGCATGGCATGGCATGGCATGGCAGCCCGTCATACTTATCTCTCATCTCGAGCCTCAAGCGGGTGGCCGAAAGCGGCCGGCATTTTAAGGAAAGCGGCCGGCAAGCGCCGGCTTGTGACACGTCAGATCACAACAACACTGGTGGTGTTCAGTGAACAGTCAGCGGCCCATGTGGTCCAACCTGAGCACGCTGAGCAGCGCGGCGCACTCTTCCATGAGGCACCGGGATGATTTGGGGATGCTGCAGCTCAAGAATGAGAAGGCGGAGCTGGATCGCCGGCGCCTCCGCCTGGACGAGGACCTGAAAGAGTTTGAAAAGTGAGCCCCAGCCTTCTGGCGCGCCACCTGGCTCCCAAGAGCTCTGTACATGGGGGCAACATTTCTACACTCTACAGGCCTTTCAAGTCGTGGATATAGTGGGAGCCTCTTTCTCTTTTTCCTCACGCCTACCCCTCCCCCATGGGCAAGTGTCTTTTACGGGCCTGATGATGTGCTGTGTCCCAGGCACTGTGTGGAGAGGTGGCGCCTGAGAGTGCGGTGCGGGTGGGCCCAGGTACCGGGCGGAGAGCGAGAAGCTGATGGAGACCAAGCTGATGATCCTCAAGGAGGAGCAGGCGGAGTTCGGCCGCCAGCGCAACGACCTCACCACTGAGGTGTGCCCTTCCCACCTCTCAAGTTCCACCCTCACAGGCCCCCGGCAGTGGTCAGGCAGTTTGTACGCCTCGAGGAGGCCAGTCTCCCACCCGCAGCTGACTGCCCTCCATGCGATGTCCCCCCTGCCTCCCCTGGAGCGCCATCCCGCTGACCGGCTGCTGGATATGCGCGCGCCCTCGAGGGATGGGGGAGCTGAAGGCTGGCATGGAGGCGGTGGCGGGCGCCAGGTTGAGAGCGAGCGCAAGCAGATGAAGGCTGATAAGAAAAAGCTGGAGCTGGATACAGAGACGTTCGTAAAGGAACGGGAGCAGGCGGAGTTCGACTGGTGCGCCCCTCAGACTGTCAAGCCATCACCATCTCTGTTAGGTAGCATGTAACCTCCAGTGTCCAGTGGGCTTGCACTCCGCGCTCCTGGTCCACTCATGCAACACGTGGACCACATTGCCCACATGCTCCGCCCGCAGTCAGGCTGCGTCACTGCTGGCTCTGGCTAGCTCTTGGTTGGGCGTGGAGCCGATGGTGACGGAGCATGGCGTTGTGGCGGGGGGGGGGGCGGCGCGGCACCCTTCAGGCAGCAACGGGGGTCAATTCTGGACGTCCATGCGCAGAAGCTGGAAGATGAGCGGAGTGGATTTGAGCGTTACAAGGGGGAGGTGGAGACCACACTGGAGGAGGAGCGCCAGAAGCTTTTCGATCATGCCCGTGCTCTTGAGGGGTAGGCCACCCAAGCCCACTTGAGGCCTCAGAGGGGGTGTTTCCTGCTACGGCGGCAGAGGTCTTGCCTGAGGCTGAGGGCCGGCCGCGCAGGGAACCTGCTCCTCAGCCACGGCGGGGTCTCTGTACCACGTAGCACCAAAGCGTTGTGGCAGACTGGAGGTACGGTGTGGCCGAGGGTTGCGATCTATTCGGAGGCATGCCTTGGTGGTGCCGTGCCCCCGTAGGTGGTTAGGCTGGTGAGAGGTGTTTGCGGTTCAGGTGAAGTCATGAGGCGCGTGTGGTGAGGGCTGTGCAGGTACCGTGAGCTGAACCGGGACATGCTGGAGCGTGATCGGTACCGTCTCGTGGAGGAGCGAGAGAAGCTCTCCACCGAGGTGGAGAGCGAGCGGCGCCGTCTGGAGCAGCAGCGTGTCGAGCAGGTGGGCAGCAGCGCTTTGTCTGGGCCTCGACCCAGCGCTCCATGAGAGGCTGCTGCGCCATGAGCGAGCGCCGCGATGCCGCCAGCCACGATGCATGCCCGGCAGCCGCTTGTCGGTGGCGCGGCGCGGGTGATGGAGGACATCCGGAGAGAGGCGAGTAAGCGGCGAGGATGGCCGATGTGTTGGCAGGCGAGGAAGGCTCTCGAGATGCACAGCATCCGCAACAGTCTTCAAACGCATGCGCCGCCGGGCGCACCCCCAAGTTCCGGGGCAGAAACCAGCCAGCAGATGCCACCTCCCGTCCCCCAGCACCTCATGATGACGGCCACGATGACGGAGCCGCCCGTGATGCCGCACATCACGGGCGGGCTCCACCCAGAGCACGCCCCACCGCCACCAGCATTCAGCGGCGCCCAGCCCGCCCAATCGGCTGGAATGAAGCCTCCGACGAGCAGTGCCGGTGCGCAACTCCGTGATGGGACTCCCGACCTGCTTCCCCTGCATGCTGCGGATGCCAGGCACTCCCCTCGCTGCTCATGGCTCCGATCAGGCGTCTCGTTGAGTCTGACGCATCCTGCGGTTGTGAGCGGCCGAGCACGGCTGCATTTTGCAAGGCATTTGGATTCTGTGATTCATGACGCATCTCGATGCCTTCTAGGTGGGCGATGTGCCAAAGCATGTGGTTTGACGCAATGCCCGCCCACACCGCCATCACCCTGTAAGAAGCTCGCAGTATTCGCATGAGGCCATGTTGTTGTTTGACATACCTCATGAATAAGGTGGTTCGGCGAGAGTGGGGAGGCGCAGACATGTTTGCTGGCGCTGGCAGCATCACCAGCAGCCTGGAGGGTTCCAGCGCGCAGGTGCGAGGGCCAAATCTAGGGTTTGCATGCGAGCCCGCTCACCTCCCCCTGAGATGTGCTGGCTTGTGCGGTGATGCTCGCGGCTCTCAGTGGGAATCGAAGGGTCCACGCGGACCCAAAAGCCTCCTTGCGTCCAGGCAAGTGCGTACGCCCATCGCCAATGTCCCCCTTGTTCAGCCAATGAAATAGTTGCGCAGAGTGGTGATGGACGTGATCGTGATGTCCAGTCGGGGCGAGTAGGATGGTGTCTGAATGATAATGCATTCGCTATGGGCCCGGGCGACACGGGTCAGCCCGGGCAGAGGCGCGCAACCTGAGGCCGCAGGTGGGGTGAGTGATTTGACGGGAGATGGCAGGTGGGCAGCAATACTGCACGGGGTGGGCAGCAAGGCAGCCAGGCGTTGCGGGTGTATGTGGGCAGCGGCGAGGAGCGCAACAAACTCGGGGAGGTACTGCTGGGGGGGGACACCACCATCGGTGACGTGCGCCGCATTGTGCAAGCTCGCTTCAATCTTCCTGCAGCCTTTAAGGTGCGGGCTCACCCCCGCCTGGAATGTGCGCTCAGAGTGCCTTGCCCCGTGGATGTAAGAGCACTCTGCAGCCTTTAAGGTGCGGGCTCACCCCCGCCTGGAATGTGCGCTCAGAGTGCCTTGCCCCGTGGATGTAAGGGCACTCTGCAGCCAAGAAGACGGCCATTGTTAAGGTTGCGTCCGGTTCCGGATCAGTGCTGCCGGCGCCAGTCATCATAAACATGCCGTGCGCGTGCGTTGCCAGGCAAAGTTTGCTCTGAAAGTACAGCAGGCGTGGCGTAGGGAGTCGCAGGAGCGCTCACCACGACCCATGATGTTCGTCTAGGCCGCTGCTGTGATCATTGTGGTATTGTGGTCGCTGTGGCACCTTTCTGACGGGTGCTACCTCTTGAGGAATAAGGCAGACTTGTCTGCTTTCTTTGCAGGGAGAGGCAGAGTGGGGTGAACGCCTCGCACTGTGTTCTCCCTTCATCTCTGCGGGGAGCGCCTCTGTGCCTGCTTCTCTTTGATTTGATGCATCTTCCGTTGTCAGACCATTGGTTTGCATTCATAAACCAACAGGTTCCATGCATCCATCGACTGTGAAGCCACCGGGGGGCATTCCGGCAGGAATCGCTTACTCCGATACCCGGGAATCGGCACGCATTGAGTTGCGTGATGTTGCGCAGTCTCGCGTGTTTGGCAGAGATTGGTACATACATCAATCCATCCATCCATGCTGCGTTGCATTGGTTTAGAGCTGTGTGTGCTTATCCTTGTACCGACTCCATTGGCACCCCGTAGCCGCAGAAGACCGGCTGCACTATGTACCCACGCCGGGGATCAAAGGATGCAGCACACACTTCGGGACACTTATCCGGATTCTCCGGAGCTCACTAGTGAAGAATGGGACCCCCTAAGCCTCGCTGAGCCACCCCAACCCCTCTGCATCCGCACCGCCGGCACACTGCCGCCTTGTGCCTGAAGCCGGCTCATCCCTGCCCCCCGAGCTGCGCGAGCCATATCTCCACCACCAAGCCTACGCGCAGGACCACCCCTCTACTCCCTGAGCCTCACTGGACCACCTGAGCCCCTCTGCGGCTGTCCTGCCGGCGCAGTGCTGCTGTGTCTCTGAAGCCGGCTCACCTTCGCCACTCGAGCCACCTCTTCACCACCAAGCCCACATTCGGGACCACCCCGCTGCCCTCTACTTGCCCCAGAGCCTGGTCTCAAGAGAGCTTGCCCACCCACGCCACGGCCAGAATCCCCAAGGGCTGTCCCAAGGGGCTGAGAATGATAAACTGGGCCGCTCTCTCATCCGAACCTAGTTAGTTCCGGCTCGGCCAGCAACCTCGCCCTGTGGGCACGGAAGCTGATGAGATGCCGCATGCTGCCGTGCAACCTGTTATAAGTGGTCATCGCTGCCGGTATGGGCCCCCGGGCTCTGAGGGGCCCGGCATGTGTCAACTCCACCCTCGAGCCTCCCCACATCTCCCCGTCACCCTCATCAGCTCCCCCACGCCAGCAACCCCCAAGAAGGCCGGCCACCCGCCTGCTCGCCCCCATCAAGGTGGACACCCCTCCCTCAGCCAAGGCCATAGCTTGCTCCGGCGATGCCCCACGCTGCTCCTGAGTCCAGACCCCACCCTCCGGGCCCGGCGACGAAACGTCCTCCCACTCCGCCAAGATATCCTCGACACTTGACGCCGCCTGGCTGAGCCCGCCTGTGCGCGCCCCTCCAGATCGCGCCTCGGCGGCACCCCCTCCTTGACCTCCCACAGTGCTCAGATGCTCCGCCTCCCGCCGCACATCCTCCATGCTCTCCAGAAGCCTCGATGTCATCTCGCCTGCCTCGCATGCCCCACCGGAAGCCTGCTCAGACTGCTCATGCTGCGTTCCCCCAGATTCCTGCGTCCCACCACCCAATCCATCCTGCGTGGCATAGTCTGTCTCCTCGAATGCGTCCTCCCACATCCTGTCCATCAGCGCAAACCTCTCCGCCCCCTTCCCGTCGATCCGCCTCCCCCCGATCCAGGTCCGGGCCCACACCTCCTCTCGCACGCCCTCCACCAGCCCAGCGCCACCCACCTCCGGCCGGACACCGCCCTACAGCCCGCCTGATCATCAGTCCTGCGACCCCTCGTGCAAGCGCGAAAGAAAGCAGCCGGATCTTCAAGCCCACTACCCCGCCATGTGCCGCCTCTTCATCTCCGTCCGCGTCTCCGTCGCCGTCCACCTACTCTCCCCCTTCCGCATTCTCCGCCATGTACCGCCGCTCCCTGAAGCGCCGCTGCGTCTTCCGAAGGAATCCATAACTAGCCCACTGTACACCTCCACTCCAAAGGGTATAAATAGAGGTGTGTGCTTATCCTTGTACCGACTCCATTGGCACCCCGTAGCCGCAGAAGACCGGCTACACTATGTACCCACGCCGGGGATCAAAGGATGTAGCACACACTTCGGGACACTTATCCGGATTCTCCGGAGCTTACTAGTGAAGAATGGGACCCCCTAAGCCTCGCTGAGCCACCCGAGCCCCTCTGCATCTGCACCGCCAGCGCACTGCCGCCTTGTGCCTGAAGCCGGTTCATCCCTGCCCCCCGAGCTGCGCGAGCCATATCTCCACCACCAAGCCCACGCGCAAGACCACCCCTCTGCTCCGTGAGCCTCACTGGGCCACCTGAGCCCCTCTGCGGCTGTCCTGCCGGCGCACTGCTGCTGTGTCTCTAGAGCCGGCTCACCTCCGCCAATCGAGCCACCCCTCCACCACCAAGCCCACACCCCACATCACCCCGCTGCCGCCTAGGCACCCTTGTGTGTGTATGCTTATCCTTGCGACTCCTTTGGCACCCCGTAGCCACAGGAGACTGCACTATGTACCCACGCCGGGGATCAAAGGATTCAGCACACACTTCGGGACACTCATCCGGATTCTCCGGAGCTCACTAGTGAAGAATGGGACCCCCTAAGCCTCGCTGAGCCACCCGAGCCCCTCTGCATCTGCACCGCCAGCGAACTGCCGACTTGTGCCTTAAGCCGGTTCATTCCTGCCCCCCGAGCTGCGCGAGCCATATCTCCACCACCAAGCCCATGCGCAAGACCACCCCTCTGCTCCCTGAGCCTCACTGGGCCACCTGAGCCCCTCTGCGGCTGTCCTGCCGGCGCACTGTTGCTGTGTCTCTGGAGCCGGCTGTGTGTGTGTGTGCGCAAGCCGACTTAGGTGCCCGCATGTTTCCTTTTTTTGACATGGGGTGTCCATGCTGTGTGGTGTGACTGCATTCATGACATAACCATGGACCAACAGGTCCCATCCATCGACCGGGAGCCACTGGGGGGCATGCCAGCAGGGTCCGCTTACTCCGTAATCCAGAAACCAACAGTTGTTTGGCGACGATCGGTCACATCGTATCATCTTTCCATGCTGCTTTGCATTTGGGTCACATCGACCGTGAGCCAATGGAGGGCGGCCCGTGCGAGCGAGGCACACAAAGTCCCCCGGTTCGGGTGCATTCTGTCTGTCTATGAGTGCAGCTGTAAAGCTCCTTGCATGCTTCTCACATCCACTGGGATGATGGTGGGCTGGCTCTTGTCGGTGGATCTCATGCCGCTCAGTGTGTCTGTGATAGCTTGGTGACCCTCTCAGGGCTTGTCATTGTGGGGCTTCACTGCATCTGGGTGACCCTCTCAGGGCTTGTACTTGCCTGGGCTTCACTGCAGCTTGGTAGCCCTCTCAGGGCTTGTCCTTGTGCGGGCTTCACTGCAGCTTGGTGACCCTCTCAGGGCTTGACCTTGAAATTCCACTGCAGCTTGAGGTGACCCTCTCAGGGCTTTCCTTGTGGGGCTTCGCTGCAGCTTGGTGACTCCCTCTCAGGGGCGTGTCCTTGTGGGGGCCGTGCATCTGGGTGACCCTCTCAGGGCTTGTGTGCTTGCCTGGGCTTCACTGCAGCTTGGTGACCCTCCAGGCTTGACCTTCTTGGGGGCTTCGCTGCAGCTTAGTGACCCTCTCAGGGCTTGTCCTTGCCTGGGCTTCACTGCAGCTTGGTGACCTCAGGGCTTGACCTTGCGGGGGCTTAGCTGCAGCTTGGTGACCTCTCCAGGCTTGTCCTTGTGGGGGCTTCACTGCAGCTTGGCGACCCTCTCAGGGCTTGTCCTTGTGGGGCTTCACTGCAGCTTGGTGACCCTCTCAGGGCTTGTCCTTGTGGGGGCTTCGCTGCAACAGGCGACCCTCTCAGGGCTTGTCCTTGCGGGGGCTGCACTGCAGCTTGGTGACCCTCTCAGGACTTGTCCTTGCGGGGGCTGCACTGCAGCTTGGTGACCCTCTCAGGGCTTGTCCTTGTGGGGGCTTCACTGCAGCTTGGTGACCCTCTCAGGGCTTGTCCTTGTGGGGGCT
Source organism: Cymbomonas tetramitiformis (assembly GCA_001247695.2). Classification (NCBI taxonomy): domain Eukaryota; kingdom Viridiplantae; phylum Chlorophyta; class Pyramimonadophyceae; order Pyramimonadales; family Pyramimonadaceae; genus Cymbomonas; species Cymbomonas tetramitiformis. The sequence goes on from LGRX02020388.1 coordinate 11,355, forward strand.
TCACTGCAGCTGGGT
>LGRX02020389.1:0-37085 GCA_001247695.2 Cymbomonas tetramitiformis
TTTTTTTGAAAAAACATAAACTAACTTAAAAAATAAATATTATAACTTAATCTAATAAAATGATTTCGGTAGTTGAATATAATAATTTTGATATTGAAAAATTGAGTATTGAAAATGTTGATTTTACAAAAATAAAAAGTAAATCTAAACCATATAAGTTTATAAGTATTCAATATGATCAAAAGCCGTTATACTTAGAAACACCAAAAATGCATTGTCCATTTGGAATAAACAACTTTGAAGGGAGTGACCGGTATAATATTTCGTTTAATTTAGTTGAAGATATGGAAAATATTATATTGGCTATAGAGGATAAAATTGTCAATCATATTTATGAAAATCAAATAAGATATTTTTCCAAAGATACTTTCAAACTTTCAAACTTGAAAGAACTTTTTAATAGTTCGATTAAAATAAATCAAAATCAAAATTATTCAAATTTATTTAAATGTCAATTAGACAATGGGGACTCAAATTTATATAATAAAACATCTGGAGAAGAAATAGAAATTACAAAAGAGAACACAATGAATACAAAAATACAATCTATTATTAGAATTCCTGGATTTTATATAATGAATAAAATGTATGGTATTTCATATAAAATTGATCAAATGCTTTTAGATAAAAATAATATTACAAATGAAAAAATATTTTTATTCACTGATGATATATAATAAAGAAGTAAATGAGTAAATTAATAACCGAGAAACAAATACAAGATTTCTATTTAGACCCTGAAATTGGATATTCGAGTGTAAGTTCATTCACAACAAAATTAAAATCAAAGGGATACAAAGTTACACAAAAACAAGTTAAGGAAGCGGTTGAAGCAACTGAAATAAATCAAACATTTTCTCAAAAAAATAAAATAAATAGAAAAGAATTATTTCCCATTTATGGTAAAAATCCAGATAAAATTTATATTCAAGCTGATTTGGCTTTTATCCCAAAATTAAAAAACCAAAATAAAGGTTATGCAGTTATGCTAACGGGGATAAATATAAATACAAGAAAAGGATATGCCTATGGATTAAAATCAAAAACGGTAAAAGATAAGAATAATAAGAATATAGAGGCAGCCGAAGGGGTGATTTTCGCAATGAGAAAATTGATAAAGGATTCGAAAATGAATGTATTAACAACGGACAACGGGAGCGAATTCACAAATAAAATAATGAAAAAACTTTTAAAAGATAAAAATATAGAACATTTTACAAATGAAACCGAAGACCATACAACTATGGGAATGATAGAGAGATTTAATAGAACAATAAAATATAAATTGGAATTTCATTATAAAAGTAAAAATACTGTAAATTGGATAAATCAATTAGATACTATTGTAAAGAATTATAATGAAACGCAAAATGTAGCAAATATAGATAAAGCTGCGCCGAATGATATGAATGAAGATAGAATTTTAAGAAATATTTTATTAAAAAGAAATATATTAACGAAACTACTTTCTAAAATTGATATTAAACCTGGAGACAAAGTTAGAATTAAAATTAAAACTAAAACTTTTAATAAAGAAACTCAACGATGGAGTACTAAAGTTTATAAAGTTAAAAAAATGGAAGGCTTGTCTTATGTAATAGAAGACAACAACGAAACTTTAGCAAGAAAATATAAACCAAGAGAATTGCTCGAAGTGAAAGGTAATGTTTCAAATCAAAGTAAAAATAAAGATGAACCTACCGTAAAAGAATTAGTAACAAAACAAAATAAAAAGGAACGCAAAACTAAACGCGAAGGTGTTTCAGCTTCAAATAGATTAGCAAAACGCACTCGTAGTCAAAATAGAAACAATAATGATGATGATTTAGAAATTGATTTAAGATAAACTATATCCTTCAGGTCGTAATTGATATGGATTTATTTTATCAACTTCTTCTAATTGTTCTTGTATCTCTTCAAACTCAGGGTGAAGTTCGTCCAAATTACCTTTTAAATTTTTAGTCCAACCTTTAGCATATACTTTACTTTCAACTCTTGTTTCTAACCCTTGTGGACATAATACTTCTTGCTTGTTATTTCTTTTCCGTTTTCTAATTACCTTATATGTCAACTCAGCATATTTACCATCAATTTTATCAGTCAAATTCTTAACCATTTGTACCATTGATTCATGATTAATAATTTTACTGTTTTGGTGTGACAAATAAAAACCTTTACTTTTGGTAAGAGGCTCAGCATTTAAAAATTTTTATGTGTATGATTTTGGTCCGGTCGCTGCATATTCAGTACATTCTTTTATAATGTTTCTTTTATCATCATAAAGTTCATTAGTTAATTCGCCCAAAAAGTCACCTAGCTCATTCTTATAAATATGATCATTTAGTCCTTCTTTTTCAATGTAAATACAACTGTCGGTATCAGTATATAGCACATTGTCAAACCCAACTTTTTCACACAAATCATACAACTTTAGCCTAGCATACGCCGTTGTAAATACCCCTATGATTTCACTTGTTGAACATTTGTCCGGACCCTCAAAATATTCATCTTTGAATCGATAATTCATAATACATTTCTCATTTCCTTCTATACCGGCAAATTCATAATTCATTTCATATTCTTCGTCAAACACCATTGCATAAAAGTCGCTTGGTTCATTTATAATTTTGGTTTTCATTTTGTTTAATTGTTGAACAAATTTGCCCCACAAACTGTTTAGGTACATCTTGGCGACCGCTCGCTTTCCGGGGTTTTTCTTGATTTAAGATTTGTCTAAAAGAATACCTTCTCTTTCAAAATATTGTTGAATGTACTTATCTTTATCCATTTCAGTTTTAACCCATTCAGGGTATCCACTTGCTTCTTGTTTGATTTTCAAAAACTTGTTTACATAAGGTGCAAACAATTTTGTGCTACGCTCTTTCCAATGTCTAATTTCATAAATTTCCAATAATTCATATCCCATATCGATTGCTTTGTCAACTTCAATTGTTGAGAAAGTACCTTCTTGTTCATGTAAAGTAAATTTCAATTTACCATTGTCTCTACATGGTAACACCGGAAATTGTAGGTCTTTTGGAGGTTTAACTTTACAATAAATAACACCAAAAAACTTTTCAGTTTGATTTTTATACCTCGATAGATATTCTTTAACCGAAATATTTTTAAATTGCTCGTCAAAACCGATAGGATACTCGCAATACTTCATAACCCAAGGGTATAAACTAGTAAAATCTAGATATCTCAATGTTTCACCAAATTTCTTTTTCCAATATAATTGTTCAGGGTTTGTTCTACCTCCAAAAAATGCATCTCTAATTACAAGATCAGGTTTGTAAGTTTTCATAAAGTCAATTACTGATTTTTCTATTTTCTTTAATGTATTCCAACCACACCCATATATATCTTCAACAATATATCCTAAATTTTGTATTATTTGTTTTTTTTCTTTCGTTTTTCTATCTAAATCTCCAAAAGTAATACTAGAGTCTCTTGATACATTTGCTTTTTGATTGGGGTTGTAAATTGCAGGATTTCCATGAAATCGATCACCATTAAATTCGAATATTTCATTTGTTTCTTCGCAATAACCGTCCGCTATGAAGTTTGTTTTTGGAATTTTATATTCTTTCATTATTTTGATACCTTTAGAATGTTCCAAATAATTGATCCATTCAGCACACACTTTACTTTGTTTCTTAATTCTATAATATCCAATGCTTTTTTTAGGCATAATGTCTTTTCGATGAATATGTTGGGCAGTCGATGCAATGGTCATAAAGTTGAAAGGGTCGGTTTCACATGCTTCCAACAATACACTACGATATTCTAAACATGATTTTCGAAGTATCAAAACATCGTTTGAACAATACTTTCGTAATTCATTTTTATTGTTCCAAACAAAATTTTTGTCATCACATTTTTCATTATACCAAATATCGAATTTTTCTTTATCTTCACATTTCATATTTTCCGGACAAAAATGGTGTCTATTAGGTATTTTCCCGGTATAATTCCAATTTTCTTTTTTGTTGAATAAATGAGGATAGTATCCTTTTTCGACATCATTTTCCAAACCCCAAGTTTTGGGTAACTTTGCAAGACCACAACTAAAATGGTTTATCGAGTCAATTAGTGTGACTCCTAAATAAGTCAATTTCATTATTTTGTTTCCAACTCTAATAATTTCTGGCATTTTTTTGTCATTGTCGAATTTATGCATTACCAATATTGCCTCAAAAATGAGCAAGAAATCGTACGCTTTGCCATTGTGAGCAATAAAGGTGTATCCTTTATGTTTTGCACTAAATAGAAATTCCAAAAATGAATGCATGTCATGATGTTCAAATCCTTCGACCAAATTGTCATGACTCTTTAAATTTTTTTTGTCATCTAAATATTGAGTAATTGCTAAATTCATATGATGTTTATAGTGAAATTCTTTACTCTTTTCATTCAAATACTTTGTCTCTTGTGTACATTCGAAATCGAAAAAGGCTAGTTTTTCAATTGGGTCCTTTTTATTTACTTGTTGAATAAAACATTGATGATGATTCAAGTCGCAATATTCCTCACAATTCTTACATGTTGAATGACCACATATATGTTTAATTTTGGTTTCATATTGTGTGTGACATTCCTTGCAATAATGTATTTTGTCACATGTAGATTTTAGATGGTGGTTATAACAATCATTATTAAAAAACCATCGTTCACACTTCTTACAATATATTTTATTCACTATTTTTTTGTTGTATTGATTTTTCTTATCTTTAAACATACATTTAGTACTAAAACACCGTGGACATAATTTTGAACGAGTATCTAAAAATGCAACGATGTTGGTAATTGGTTCATAATGTTCTTGTTCAGCGTCATAACATATAAAGTATACATTTTTGTCATCATCAAATATTTGATTGTCACCACTAGGATAAACTTTACGTTGTCCAACAACGCTATGCTCTTGATAAACGACAATATGTGCATTTAATGCTTTCTCATATATTGGAGTGTCTCTCAAAACATCAATTTGCTTATGAGGGTCAATACCGACTAATTTTCTTATTTCATTTCCTAATTTTGTCCGTGTTTGTGGTCTTTTTGCGTGAGTTAGTGTTTTCCAAAATGTTTTGTTAATTTCTTTACAATGTAAATGTTGCAAAATAGCTAAAGAAATATCAAAACATTGATTATTATTGTTGTTCAATGTAATGCAACTTTTCTTTTTGAATCGTTCTTCTTTATTTCTTGATTGTGGATTCGCCGAACCACCTTTAATAGCTTTAACGGTGTGGACGAAAAGAGTAATACTTTTAATAAATCCATGTTCTTTTAATTTTTCACTTTGAGCTATTTTTTCAATAGCTTTTTGTAAATTTTCAGGATGATAACCTAAATAAATGTCATCATTTTTTATTACATAATTATCTTCAAATTGTAACTCAAATGATATCAATTGTTTGTCATCACTTGATGCTTCGGGAACAAATCTCCGTAAACCTTTTATTTCAAAAAGATTAAAATCGATTGGACCGTAGATATCTTTTCTAGTTTTAAATTTATCGATATACTCGGTGCGTTTGGTTTTTTTAATTTCTTTGATATTTTTAATATCAGTTTTTACATTATTTACAAATTTGTTAACCTTTTCATTTTTCTTTTTATTTATATTTTTTCGTGAAATTTCACGGTATTTTTTGAAAGTTTTAGATTTTCCATCGTATTTGTCTTTAATTTTTGTTTTCAACGATTTTTCATAATCATTTTTTGTAATAAATGTTTTAGATTTTTTTCTTCCATTTATTATTTTAAAACTTTCAAAAATATCTTTTAAATCAGCAAAATCTTTTCGAGTTTTTGCATCCTTCATTTCAATGTTTAAAAGTTTCCATTGTGTAGGTGTTAATTTGATATTTGAGGTGTTAAGTTTGGACATGGGAGTGGCTTTTATAATATATATATAAGATTATTTCTTTAAGCTCAATTGGGTTAATACTTTGCACTCAAAATCTACAATAATTTTGAGTATTGTGTTAATAATTCATATTGTTTAGGTATGTCGAATGATGATTTTTTTAAAGCTTGAATCATATCATCAATAGTGATATTGTATAATTTGACGGAATTTGCTTTTATAGGTAAACCTCTTTTAATTCGTAAATTTAATATACGTTGTTTTAAAACTTTATCTTTATTATTTTTATAATGTTTAGCCACATCTAAATTGTTTTTTTCTGCTGATTTTTTGTAATAAGTATTTCCAAACTTTGAAATAACTTTCTCCATATATATGGGATATAATATAATAACCAAAAATATTTTTAAATTGTTTAAGTTATATAAAAATGGACATTTTAAACAATTCATGTGATTTTCAAGCATTTGTTTCAGGAATTATTCTTATTATAGGGGCTGTTTTTACGGGAATTAGATATAGTCGTTGTGAAACTATAAATTCACCTTGTATAAATTGTAAAAGGAAAATACTAGAACAAGAAGAAAATACTATTAATGTTTAGAAATTTTAATTTCTTTTTATATCTATTATATTCTAATAAAACAATGGGTTACCGCAAAGGTGAGAAAATAACAGATGAAAAAACTTTAGAAAGATTGAAAAATGCAAGATTGAAAGCTTTAGAAGTACGAAATTCAAAAAGCCGAAGAAAAAAAAAATATCAAAATTGCAAAAGATCTTGAAAAACAAAAAGAAATATTAGATGCAAAAGAAGTTATTAAAAATCACCAAAAACCGGAAAAGGACGAAATTGAAATTCAACCGGAAGTAAAAAAAGAAGTTGTGAAAAATAAAAAAATAAAAAATAAAAAACCAAAAGTTATTATTGAGGAAATTCATGAAAGTTCTAGTTCTAGCGAAAGCGAACCGGAAGTTATAGTTAAAAAGAAAAGAATTTCCAAAAAAAGAAATAATAAAGATATAGATAATAGCCCTCAATCACCTCGACAAACAAATACTCATTATGATAAAGCTTATAGAAGTTTATTTCCGGAACTTTAATATTAATAGAAAACTTAAATGTTACAAACTCAAAAATTAAAAAATAAAGATTATGAAATTAAATTACCGAAAGGCGGTGCTTTTAATATAAATACGGACCCAGATTTTATTAATATGCATTCCGTTATATTGGCGGTGGCAAAACGAGGTGTAGGTAAAACTTGCAGCTTTTCTAATTTATTAAGATTGATGAAACAAAATAATGCATTAGACCGGTTAATTTTGGTAAGTCCTACTTTTCACAACAATGCACATTATTTTAAAGATTTACCATTGGACAATGAAGATATATTGGAACCTTCAATTGAAGCTCCCCCAAAAATAGAAGAAATTCTTGACACCGAAGCTCAAGAATACGAAGAATATCATGAAAAGTTGAAAAGATGGAAGAAATTAAATAAAATGTTAAAAGATAAAACAAAATCAATTCATGATATTCCAAATGAATTATTAATTGAATTTGAGGACACAATGTATAATCCACCGGAACATAAATATAATGGGAAAAAGCCGGTGATTGTGGTTTTATTAGATGATGTACAAGGAAATGACATTATGTTACCAAGAGCTAAATTAAATCAACTTGTAACTACTCACCGTCATAAAGGTAAATTAAAAAATGGTGCTTTGGGAGTTACTTTATTATTTGCAACACAAAATTATACAAGTAATCAAATGGGCTTAAATAAATCAATAAGAGGCAACTTAACTCATATATTAGTTTTCAAAAATAAAAATATTAAAGAGTTAGAAAAAATTGCAGAGGAGTGTAGTGGTCAGATTAATCAAGATACCTTTTTTCAAGTTTATGATAAAGCAATTCAAAACCCACATGATTTCTTATTCATTGATTTTCATAAAAAGAGTACACATCCAAGTGGCTTTAGAAGGAACTTTAATGAATTTATTATTCCAAATACTTTAGATTAAAAGCAGCAAATATTAACTCCTATTATTTATGTAAAAAGTGTCTCTGTCACTATCAGGTTATGTATAAAGTGTCTCTGTCACTATCAGGTTATGTATAAAGTGTCTCTGTCACTATCAGGTTTTGTATGTATGTATGTATCTCACACCTTGGACAAGAAATATTTGCTGCCGATTCTGTCTAAGAGGAAGAGTCACAAGTTTTGCAGAAGTGGACTGTAGGCTCCCCTACTTCAGTTTTGAGAACTTCACACCGATTGCACACCGGTTTGTTACAAGTAAAGCAACATGCCCAACCAAATTTTTCAAAGGTAGTAAAAGCTTCTGGATAGTCAAAGTCTGCTGTATCGAACATAAAATCGTCATACACGGTCTTAGAAAGAGAGACTGTTTCTACACAGTCAATACACTTGACAGAAACTTTATCATCTTGAGAATCGGTAAACTCTTCTTGAGAATCGGACACTTCTTCAAACTCATACTTTTCAAAGCAAGGCGCACAACAAGGAAAAGTAAGACCTTTGGCAGAAAAACACTTGTAACCTATTGCTGCAAGTATGAAACCGGCATCTGAGGACTTTTTGAGCTCAGCAAAGGTGACGATGCTGCCAGGCTTCACAGAGTTTAAAATTTTAGGAAGTGCTTCCTCCTTGTAAAGCTCTGTAATATCAGAGCTCTTGCACTCTTCCTTTTCACGGCATAAAACACACTCCACGCTACATAATACAGATTTATCCGTAGACCCCCACCGTAGGTGCAACTTGGTACAATGCGCACACTCACAGTTAGTACAATATTCGGGGTTTTCGCTTCCAAAGTGCGAAATTTGACTGTCTTGTGACTCTTGTGAGTTGCTCATTTTGGAAAAGGCTTCAGGTCTTCTTCAGTTGGTTCTTGGTACTCGCTTGGACCGTCTGGACCGTAGGAATAACCTGCGTTATCAATAGGCGACACTGCCTTAGACGATGAAGCGCAAGGGGAAGGGGTCTTAACATTGCCAAGTAACAAAGGGCTTCCACAAGCTGCAGCAGGCGTTTGGGAGGGCAAGTATAATGCGCGTTTGCTACTTAAAATATCTGCCCCTAAAGTTAAACTTTTCGTGAACTTGTTTTGCAATGCCTCAAACTCCTTTTGTCGTTCAAGCTCTTTGTTGTTTAACAACTGAAGAGACGCATCAAAGTGTTCTATTGAATTTTTCTGCGCCTCGCTCTCTCTCTTTCGCATGGTGTTTACAAACAAAGTGTAGTTTGCTTGAGCGAAAGCAAAGGTGTAGTCACGTTGGGCTTCTCCCGTGGACGCAAGTATTACGTTGTTTAGAAGATTCGCAATAGCTTTCGGACCGTGTTGACTGAAAACAATAGGAAAACAAGTACGACAAATAACGTTTCTGCACTTGCTATTACATAAAACTTGCTGAATAGGCGCATCCGGAAATATTCGATAACTGACTTCTGAAACACCGGGGCACAACACAGACTGCCCGCGTTTACAAATATAAACACCATCGGGAATACACTGCCCTGAAGACACGTCATAAAAATACTTTTTTCCTTTAGGCAGAGGAATTTCTACGACGTGTGTAGCCATGCTTACCTTTACAATAGGCAGTGTCTGGTCAATGGAAGCACAAAGAAGTCTAAAGCTATTTCAGTAGAGCTCTACTTGAACTTGTACATAACAACTACATAACACGTACGCTTAATGTACGCTTGATGTACGGGTCATACACGGTCATAGGGTGTTGCTGTCATACTTTCCATATTTTAGAAATGAAAATAAGCATATTTGACCGCTGTAACCGTGTATGACCCGTACATCGTCCGTAAGCCCTCTGTACTTCTACTTTCGAGGAAAATTAATTTTCAATACAATATGGCAGGGACACGAGGAAAGCTGTGTGTGATATGCAACAAATCTTTTAAGGGCTTGTCCTTTAATGCGCTGCCCCTAGCGCGGGGAGACTGTTGCGAGTCGTGTTACACTTGCAAGGTAGTGCCTTCAAAAGTCAGTCAAAATGCGGAGGCACAAGCGGGTTCTTCCCGCGGTGTCAAACGGGAACGCAAGTCCGATTCCGAACCCGCGCCTTCTCCTAAGAAGGAAAAGAAGAAACGTTTCCGTCCGACTGAAGGACCAGGACCTTCGAACAAAAAGAACCCTGTATCATCGCCCGAACTGCGCATGAAGTTGCGTTCTACTATTACCGATGCGCTTTCAGTTGACTATATAGTTGACAGAAAAACAAACAAGCGCCTTCGCAGTGGCGACACTAAAACTGGGCTTCAACAAACTTTACGGTCAGGTAATCAAACCGACAAACAGGAAATTATTTCTAAACGTAAAGAACGAGCATATATCGAGGCTCACAACAAGTCCGTCATCGGCGACTTCTTAAAGCAAGACAGCGACAGTGATACAAGTGACGATGAGGCTTGATGTTACACATGTATACTATTGTAGAGCAAGACAGCGACAGTGATACGAGTGACGATGAGGCTTTATGTTACACATATATACTATTGTAACTAGTTTCTATGTAACTTGAATAGTCTGTAACTATTGTAACTAGTTTTTATGTAACTAGAATACTGTAACTATTCCGCATCTTCTTCAGGGTTAAACGGTGGCGCTACTTTCAAGCCGCTTTCAACGCCTGCACCTAAGTAGTCACAACATGCGTCGCAAAGCACGATGTCTTTGTCCTTGAACCTTTTGATGTCAAATACGTGAATACTACCCCTCGCATTATTTTTGTTAAAATAACAACAAAAAAAGCACACTTTCATACGGCACTCCCAGCAGGTTAGCGCGGGCGTGCCATCGGGCATGTTGGGCGTCTCCTCGGATAGGTGACGACAATAGGGCTCGCGGGGTGGCGGGGTCGGCATTAGAAGCCCGATGTCTTCCTCTTCTTCCGATTCAACGGTTAGGTCAATCGTCACTTCATCGGCAGCAGGCTGTTTACTTTTACGGGTTCGAGGCATTTTTGATAGTTAGAAGTTTGTCGTTTGTGAGGGGTTCGTAAGTTTGCGAAAGTGGTTTTTACAAACTAGCAACAGTCCTATTGTAAGGGGGTCAGAGCACCCCGTCATTGACATTTATTAAAATTTATTTTTAAAATCATTTTTTTTATAAAAATATTATTTTTCTAAAATTTTGCGCTGATCATCACTAGCAAACTGAAATTCTCAAATTCCAAATACTTTATGAGATATTACGACTCAGTCCTTTCCATGCAAATTTTGTAAAACTCACTATCTAATTCAACCCCTATGTATTTTCGATTATTGTTTTTACAAGCAATTAAACTAGATCCAATACCCATAAAAGGATCACAAACAAGGTCATTTTCATGTGAATATGATTTAATTAAATATTCCATTAATTCTATTGGTTTAGAACATGGATGTTTACTTTTGTAATTTCCGTTAGAAAATTTCAAAACTGATTTTGGATATCGATAACCGTCTTCACATTTGGTCGGTAATCTAGCGCAATGTTTGGTATATATATTCGTAGTATTTGCACTAGATTTAAAATATGGCTTTCCGGGCGTTTTTTGCGGGTTAAATGTAGGTAGTCTTTTATAAAATATATAAATCATCTCGTGGCTTCGCAATGGCATCTGATTTGCATGAAAAAATCCTAAAGATATACTCTTAAAATATACTAAATCATATCGAAACCATGCTTTATTACTTTCAATTATCTTATGTCCAAATTTAGTTGTGGTTAGAAAAATATAACATGTTTTTTCTTTACCTATACGCTTCAAATGTTTCCACAATAAATTTAAATCAATTATTTCTTTATCCCATTTACAAGCGGTTTGGTTATAAGGTAAATCTAATACAAATAAATCTACGGAATTATCATTTATTTTGGGGAAAATATCGAAACAGTTTGCATTATGAATTTCAAACATTAAATTATTAAATTTATTTATTTATTTTATACTAAACAAATTCTAAATGAGACCGCAATTAACCGACGCGTACACAAAACAACAATGTTTAAAAATGATGGATATAACAAATAAAGTACCAAATTCTCAAAAAATGTTTAAAAGTTATGGCAATCTTTCTAAAAATAGCTATAGTATGACCGTACCTAGTTCAAATCCTGAATTATTTTATTTTGATCTAACAAATTCTCCTATAAATCCTATGCATTTGACTAAAGAATTAAAACATGATTTTGATTTTCCAAAATATATTATGCAAGAAGAGTTTTCTTCACAATCTACTCCAATAAGTTTTGAAGAAGAAGAAGAATTGTTGAGTGAAATTGACACTGAAGAAATTAATTCAGGTTTGAAAAGAATGCGTGAAGATTTTTCTCCATCTCCGTTAAACACACCCGAAAATCAAGGTGAATCTGGTCCTTCATCAAGGACAGTTGTAAATCCACTATTAAGACAAGCATTATCTTTTTCTTTAGCAAGTGATACAGACATTATTACCGGTGTAAATCGAAGAAACCCGACGTCTCCTAATAGAAATTTCTCACCGGCAAAAACACGTTCACGTACTACTAATAACAATTAAAAATTTTATTACTTCTTCTCAAAAACATTTGTTCGGGGAAATTTATATTAAAATGAAATTATTAATTTAATAATTTATGAATACATTTTGTGATAATAATCCTTCAAATATATTTTGTCAAAAAGCGAAAATTGTAGATGACACAAATTTTAAAAGTAATGATTTTAAATTTGAAAATAATAAAAGTAATAACAAAGATTCCACTCCGTTTGAGAGAATTCCAAAAATTAAAAATAATGATTTTACATCCCAAAAAATAAAAAAACAAACGGCGGAACTATTGAATGCAATACATGCAGATTTCAAAAATATTCCAAATCAAGCAATAAATAATTTTCTTGGAAAAAATACAATTAAATTTGATAATCCTACTCAAAAAAAATATGCTTTAGCTGCAAATTCAGCCTATGCATTTAGTTACGATAATAAAGCAAAATTAAATAAAATAATGAGAGAGCTTCCAAATTTTCAAATAGACCCTACATTAAGCGGGAGAAATTCGGTTACATTAGTTAATTCTATAAATAAAGAAGTAATCATAGCATATCGTGGAAGTGACGCTGAATTTTACAAATTAGAAACCATTTCTAAAAACCCTAATAGATTAAGTAATTTTGAAGATTGGTATGTGAATTTATTAACAACTATAGGCAAACAACGCACAACTCAAAGATATAACGAAGCATCCCAAAGATATGAAAATGTTTCTAAAAAATTTGGAAATAATTACAAAATTTCGGTAACGGGCCACTCAAATGGTTCCGGTCAAAGCAATTTTATTGCCGAAAAATATAATGTCGAGGGTCATCATTTTAATCCAGCTATTAATCCATTGCAAAAACCGGTAAACACACCAACGGAAAAACAATATGTTTATTCAACGGAAGGAGATTTAGTTTCATTACCGGCAAGAATTAAACCACATCCAAATTCTAATTATGAAATTATTCATGTCAATCCAAAACCGGGAACTGAAACTGATCTTGTAAAATTACATGATATAGAGCAAATGTATACCGAAAATTATCCCCAAACCGAAAGAGTTTCCACGGCAAGATCTAGATTTGGTTTCGCAAATGCTATAGGCGGTTCAGTTATGGGTGGTTATTTTGGATACTATCAACCAACAAATTCTAAAGATGAACATTATTTTAGAACGACTCAAGGTGTATTAGAAGGTGCATTGTTAAACGAAGCGCCCCCTATTAATTTTACAGATTTTATGGATACAATGGGAGTTAAAGAGACTTTAGAAGAAAAGAATTATTTACGGAAATATTTAGGGTTGCATCCAATTGAAGAAAAAAATATAGAAAAAGTCCCTAGTTATGACCCAATTACCGAAAAAATTAGAAAAATAACGGGTAGACAAAAGCAAGATAAAAAGTTATTTTCGCCTACAACCGGAGTAAGTTATGAAAATAGAAACATAAATTCAGGTAATTTTAAAAAGGGAATTAAATATGTCGAGTATGACGGCAGTAATTCAACACCTATAAAAGTCGGTGTAATAAATCCATAAAATATATAATATAAAATGGCAAATTGTAAATATAAAACTGTAAAAATTAAAAAGTCTACAAAAAAAGATAAAAAAATTAATGGCAATTTTTGATAATTTAAAAACTGTTCATTTTGGTGCAAAAGGATATTCAGATTTTACAAAAAATAAAGATATAAAAAAAAATCAAATTATCTTAAACGTCATAAGTCTAATGAAAATTGGAATAAATGTTATACCGCAGGGTCACTTTCTAAACATTTATTATGGGGTGAAACAACTTCATTAGAAAAAAATATTAATAAATATAAAAGAACATTTAATTTAAAATGAATATAAAAAAAGATCTTTTAATTGTGGAAGCCGAAAGAATATTCAAAAATATTCCCAAAGCACATATTGAACTTTTAGTAGATGATTATTTAAATAGAACCGAATATTACACTGAATTAGCCAATGGAAATATCGAAATTTCTAAACCAAAAATTAGGGACACGGAAGCAAATATTAAAAATCAATCTTTTATTAGTATAGATAATGAATAATATAATTTCATCACGAACTATATATTTAAATAGTGAAGAAAATTCGGCAGGTGATTCTCGAAGAATAGATGTAAATATACCTACAACTTTATTAAATTATAGAGCTACAAGTAAATTACGTGTTGTCTTGAATTCCTTTTCGGCTGCTAAAACATGGTACACTATTAATAATTTTAATGGAATATTCTTTATAGGAAAAATCGATACTAATAAATTATTTCCCGTAGAAATTCCTTTTGCTAATTATACAGAATTAGCTCAATTAGAAACAGTTTTAAGTACAAATATAAAAGCAGTTTTAGATAATGAATTTGCATATACCGGAACGGTTACCATAGAATATAATGGTAACCCTATAGATTATAAAAATAAGTTTAAAATTACTTTATCAATTGCAGTTCCGAATATTAAGTTTGTTTCTTTTTCAGTTAGAAATGAATTCAACGCAAACAATCCTTTGCAAGCTGAACTACAAACTAAAGTTATAGGTCCAAGCAAATATAACGACGCCGACGAAATTTTAGGCGGGCGTGTAAATAGACAAACTAACAATTTATCAAATGTTTCTCAATTAATTGATTTATTCGAAATAAAAACAGCGGACACCATATTCGAAAGTTATTATCCTTGTAATTTGCAAACAAATGATGCACTATATTTGCGAATATCAAGTTTGCCTACTAACAATGTTGAGTCTACAAATTTATCCGCTATAAGTAGTGATAGCACTTCTTTAATTGCTAGCGATATTTTTGCTAAAATTCTTTTACCAAATGACTTGACTACAAACTTTATAGATTTTTAAATCCAAATGACAATTTTGCTATTGACATTTCAGGATCACAATTGACTGAATTAAAATTTGTCTTGACCGACTCTAAAAATAGACCCATACCTTTAGTTTCGCCCACGGAAGCACAGGACGGAAGTATAAGTTATTCTATGTCAATAATTATCAAAGAACTTTCACAATTTTAAAATTTTTTATTTATGTTACTAATATATTATATATAAAACAATGTCTTTACCATTAAGTTTAGCATATGCTCTTCAAAAGGTTTCCGGGTATAGCACGAATTATTACCGTCTTGAAACTACAAACCAAGATACCGCAACAAATAATTCTACAATAACTTTGAATCTTCCTTCAAACGTAATTATAAATTTAAAATCACTTGCCATGCATTGCGAAGCTCGAGCAAACGAGGCTGATATTACCATTCCGGGAGGTGCTGATTTTTTGAGAACAATGCTTCCAAATGGTTTAGAAAAATTGATCTCTCGGGTAGAATGTACGGCTGGAGGTGTGCAAATCCAGAGTGGTTTTAATGGTTATAGCACCGTCGCTACGGTTCTAGACAATTTACAAACTACTTTAAATAAAGAAATCAGTTATCAAAGAGTTTTACAAAATCAAGAAATTGAAGTGACCGACCTTAATTATTATAAAACATTTCGACCTTATATAATTCAAGAATTCCGTTCATTTATAGGAGAAAGCGAACCAAGCTATTTAGATACATCTCTTTTGCCACCTATTCAACTTCGATTTTATTTGCATGGTCCGGAAGTTTTAGGTGCTGTTCAAAATAGCTTGGGATTAGGAAATGGTTTAAATAACGCCGGTCAGCAAGCATTAATTAGCGGGGGTCAATTTACTTTACAAAAACTTTACTTTACAATCGAAACAATTACTTTCGCAAATGGGGTTTATGATTCCGCTGTGGATGCAAAATTAAAACGAGATGGCTACCTCGAAATTCCTTTTAAAAATTACTACTCTTTTACATCTAGTCATGATGGTATGAGTAAATCCACACGATTCAGTTTAAGTTCTCAATCGATTGATGAAATATATGCTGTCCAACGTATAGGGGATTATCAAACCAAATCTCTCGGTCTTGTACAAATCGACAATAAAATCGGTCCTACTTATATACCGAGTTATTTTGACTTTAAATCTGGAAGATTAGGAAGTGGACAATTCAATGTGAATAATCTTTATATTCCAAATTACCGAAACGATGCATTAGGATATTTCAATTCGATGTGTGTTGGAAAAGCCGACCAATACATGACTAAATGTGGATGCAAAGTCAATAGTTTTGAGGACTGGGTGAACCATTATTTCACTTTTATGGTTCGCTTAAATATGCCTAGTGATATGGGCGTAAGAAATTTATCAGGTCTCGATAGTCGCAGTCTTAACACTATGATGTATTTAGAGACTAGTGAAGGCACAAACACAACTGAACAAGTATTAACTAATAATGAAGTGTTTGTATTTTGTGCATGTACAAGTGTTTTGCGCGTAGGTGTGGGACGTATGATTGAATTGATTGTTTAAATGTTTTATTTATTAATATAAATAAAAAAATAATGAATAGATTTCAACCAAATGACTCGGCAACAAGTTTGGGTGAAAGTATAGGTCAAAATAAAGCTGAATTACCACCATCTCTAATGCAAATGTCCGGGTTTAGACCACCTTCTATGCAACAATTGCCTTGTAAATCGATAAGTGACATAACTTTACCCCCAGCCAAAATTTCAAATGTAAATGAATTAGCTGGATATAAATCTTATATTTTTGGACATGGAGATAAACCAACTTTAAAAACTTCAATGTTTACCTTTCTTGAACATCCATTAAATAATCCTATTTTAAAACCCGCAAATCCTTTCTTTGTGTAATATTATATACAATGTCGTCTTTTGGAAAAGAATTGATTTTAAGCAAAACTATAAATGTGGGTACCGGTATGATTATTGGAGCATACAATCAAAATTCAGGTGACCAAGATAAAATTTTACATATATTTCCTACTGATCGAAATAAATATATATGTGATGTTCGATTTTTGCCACTACCCGTGTCAACTGATGATGCTACTTTTGTAATAGATGGCGTAACAAGAAATTTACAAGGTGGACAAGTTTATAGAGATGCTACAAATGTTTTAAAAGTTTTCCCCTAAAATTTTTATAACGTATAATATATATGAGTTCTTTCGGCAAAAATGTATTTCTTACAACTTTAAACAATGTGGCAGACCCTGGTCCTAATCCTACCGTTCCCGACCCATTAACAATTAATCAATTAAATGTAAATCAAATTGGAGATAACTCAAATCCTTGCCAAACAATTCATATGGCTTCAGATTTTTTATACCGTGGAGATATTTCATTTATTGACAATTCTGATGTAAATAATCAAAGAGAATTCATGAAATTACAAACTGATGGTGATTTAAATTTGGTAAATAATATAAATTTCTACGATTTTATTTTGAACAATCCTGCAAGTAAATCAAAATTTTCTATAGGTTTAGATGAACTTGATAGTTCTTTTGAAATTAAATCTTTAGACCCTGTTCCTCAAACAAGATTGAAAATAGGAGACAATGGTATAAATGAATGGTCATTTATGCAAACAACATTGAATGTAGAACCACTTGGAGCAGGTGTACTTTTAAATGATGGACCTTTAATTTTAAACACCGGTGATATCACTTTGAATTCTGGAAAATTTATTGGTGACGGTTCTTTGCTTCAAAACTTGCCTTCCGGGGCTAACCAAAATTTACAATCTGTTACCGACCAAGGAAGTACAACTACCACAAATGATATTTCTTTTACGGGAACCGGAAAACTTATAATAAATCAAGAAGAATGTGATGGAAATTTATTTAGAATTAAAGCGGGTACAGCGGGTAACGGGTTGGTCTCTATTGGCGAATCGACTCAAAATGATGGTTTTCCAAATGCAAACCGTTCGGTTTTGATAGGCAGAAATAGTGGGGCTTTTAATTGTTTGAACGATTCAATATGCATAGGCAGCGGAGCCGGCAACAATCAATGTAATGCTTTCGTTGTGAACGTTGGGGACGACGCAGGGCAAAGCTTTGCTTCCGTGAATTCAGTAATATTGGCAAATTCGCTGGGGAATATTTGGCTGGCGAGAATTCTATTAATATTGGTGCTTTGAGCGGTCAAAATTCTTCACAAAGTGCTACGGCTATTGATAATACAATAATTTTGAACGCAAGCGGTCTTGAACTTAATGCTGGGGTAAATAATTCTTGTTATATTAGACCTATCCGAGCAAGTCCTGATGTTAGCTCTGAAAGTTTACAATTATATTATGATTCTGCATCAAATGAAGTTAGAACCGGTGCAATAAATTCTGGAAGTATTGGTTCATTAAGTCAAGTTTTGGCTGTCGGTAATTCTGGAAATAACATTAATTTAAGCGGAGATTTGGATTGTAGTGCTATACGACTTGTAAGTAGCATAGACTGGGCATATACAACGCCAACATCATCATTGACGACCGTAGGAATTCCTTTGACAGGTTTGACAAATGCATATACGGCAACATTACCCACAAGTCCGGTTCCTCATACAGGTGATGTATTTACTTTTAAAAATAATACCGGAGCTACAATAAATGCTGGTGATATTGTTCAATTTTCTGATGATTTTTCAGATGTAAATGGTATAAAAATATATGCAGCTTCGGCAAGTCAATCTAATCAAAATTGTATGCCTATAGGAGTTTGTGTTCAAAATGCAACAACCGGAAATTCTTGTTTTGTTTGTACAAAAGGATTCACAACTTGCAAAGCTATTGATGGAAGTTATGTTAAAGGTCAAATGTTAGCTTGTGCTTCGGGAGGTTCAGTCAATTCTTCACAAATTACTACAAATAATGTTGGAATTATTGGCGTGTGTATGGAAAGTAAAGTTATAACAACTCCGGGTTCGGGTTTATTGGTTTGGATTAAACCTGATTTTAAATTATAAATTTATATCTTATATTTATTCTATATTATAAAATAAAAATGGCTTCTTTTGGTAAAGATTTAATTTGTAAAAATCTACAATGTACAACCGTTAATGGAAATGCACCGAGTGGGGGAAGTTCAAAATGGCTTGATGTACAAGGAACAACAAATGATATTGAACGAGCTAACGGCAAAGTTACGGTAAAAGACGTCTTTGAAACAAAAACTTTACAATATCAAAATCTTGATATAAGAAATTTTCCAAGAAATAATCCAATACCCGGTCAAAGTATTCGTATTTTAGAATTTGCAGAAAACACTTTTAGTGCAATGTATTTATTTCAATTACAAGCTAACGAACTAAATAAAGATACTGTAAAATTCAAAATTCAACATGCTGATGAAGGTGTCAATAATATTATTGGAGACGAATATATTCTAAAATGCTCGGGTCTTGCTATATTTACTGGAATAGGTAACCCTTTCAGTTTGGTAGCTTCATCTAATGTTATTGGAAACAATAATCTCGAACTTCAAATTAGTTCACTAAATGGGAATTTTTCGACAAATGCTGATGTACTTCGATTTGTATTAGAATTAAGTCGACAACCTTCGATTACACAAGAAAATATAGTTGTGTCGTAACTTTTTAATAAATTATATTTAGATTTATTTTAACGTATTTACATTTTATTATTCTTATTATTTTTATTTTATTTATGATAAATTCTTTTTTTCTAATTTATCATATTTATATTTATTCCACCGGAAACTCTCACCGAACCGGATAAATTCACCGGAAGCTCACCGGAAGCTCACCGGACCGGATAAATTCACCGGAAGCTCACCGGAAAATTGACACGTCATCCTAGGGTTTGGAGGATAGTAGAATGTTGTAGGGTTTGCGGATAGGATTTTACCCCAACCCTAGGGCGCAGCCCTAGGGTTTTTGTGGTGGGGGAAAATTCTGTCCGTAAACGCTACATCATACTACTAATCTTGTCCCAAGAACAATTTGTTTGACCATATGGTAAATCACAAATGAAAAGGTCTATTGAATTTCTTGGTATGTTAGGGAAAATGTTAAAACAATCATCGTTATGCAAGTTTATCATTATTTTAGTTTCTTTTAAAAAAATAATAAACAAACTATACATATATCTTTAATGAAGATTGTAAAGGTAAAAGATATGAACATCGATGTCCCAAATGGAAGTGCTTTCAATATCAAAACCGGGCCGAACATGTTAAAAGCTCATCAAAATTCAATTTTCATAGGCAAAAGAGGAAGCGGAAAATCAGTTGCGGTGACTAACTATCTTAAAATGTTGAAAAAAGAAGGGTCATTACATCGAATATTTGTAATAAGTCCTACATTTAATTCAAACAAAAAATTAATGAAATCATTAGATATCGACTCCGAAGATGTGTACGAACCCGACGATGGTGCAAATGCTATCAATGATATTATTCAAAAAGCCGAAGAAGAAAGAGACACATATTTGAAATATCATGAAGACTTGAAAAAATGGAATTTGTTGATGGAAAAATTAAATAATAGAAATATCTTTATCGATGATATCGACCCAGAATTATTGTTAGAATTTTTGACATCAGACGGTTTCGAAAAACCCGTTCATAAATATAATGGTGAACGACCTATATTGGCTGTTTTTGTCGATGATTGTCAATCAACGAATTTGTTTCGAACTCCTAAATTTCTGAATTTTATCACAAGACATCGACATATAGCTGATTTTGAAACCGGTGGGGCGTTAGGCGTATCATGCTTTATTTGCATTCAGAATTTCAAATCTCAGTTTGGAGGCTGTCCAAGAGCGGTGAAGAATAATGCAACTTCTTTAGGAGTATTTAAAATGAAAGACAAGAAAGAATTACAAGAAATATTTGAATCATGTTCCGGAGAAATCGATGAAAAGACTTTCTATGAAGTATATGCACATGCTATCAATGAACCACATTCATTTCTATTAATCGATTTACATAAGAAAGACAATCATCCATCGATGTTTCGAAAACGATATTCTGAATTCATAATTCCCGAAAAAATAAATCATAACTTATGAAGAAAACATCTTGTGAACGGTGTATAGCTATTTCGAAAAGTAGTGGAAATCAATGTAGAAACATGACTTGTAAATATAGTCCTTATTGTTATGTTCATAGAGTAGTAGATATAAAGGAAAGTAGTATTCCAAATTCAGGTCTTGGGGTATATGCCAAAGAAGACTTGAAAAAAGATAAGTTAGTTGGTCGATACACGGTCGGCACGCAACGATTGACAATGAATGAATTACCTCCATTGAATCGAAGAACACATATTTGGAAAAAGAATAATAATCTGTTTTATGATGCATCGAAAACAAATGCAGTTGCCGGTAAGTTCAATGATTGTACCCCTCAAAGTGCCAAAAGAATCAAATGCAAAAATTATGCTAAAATAAATACTGTAGGAAATGTTCGATTAACATCAAATGTAAAAAAGAATCAAGAGATATTTGTTTCTTATGGGAAAGACTATTGGAAAGATAAATGATACAAATATTCTTTCAAAATTCTGGAAACAATGATTTGAATGTTTTATGAAAATGAGGGTCTGAATTCAAAACGTCATGATAAGTCGGAGGGACCGCGTTTGGCTTTTGTTCCGTTTTTGAAACTTTGTCTTTCTTTTTTGATTTTTTGATAATCACTTGAGGTTGATGTTCATCGTCACTTGAACTACCCGAAGTTTCACTATCAGATTCCACAACAATCACAGGTTTCTTTTTTGATTTCTTTACATATTTCTTTTCGATTATTTCCGGTTCAGATTTTTGTTCGAATTTTTCAGTAATTTCAGGTTCTTTTATCGATGATTTTATTTTATTTTGAGCAGCCTCCAACACTTTTTTGTTTTCTAATTCTTTAGCAAGTTTGATATCCTTTTTGGCTTCAGAATTTTTTCTTCTTGTTTCCATAGCTTTTAATCGAGCAACTTTTAATCGTTCTAGAGTAGCCTCATCAGTAATTTTTTCACCTTTCTTAAAACCCATATTAGAATACACAAGAAAATAATTTTCTAATCATTACTTATCATTTCTATTTATTTTTAATGACTTTGATTTAAATTCTAACTTTGACTCTAACTCTAACTAGAAAATAAAATCAGTTTAATGTATAATGTTTGAAATAAATACTTGTGATGTTTTTCAATTTGGTACAATCATCGTTGCTTTAATTCATGCTATAGGATATAATATGAGACGGTCTCGATGTAAACAATTAGATTGTCTTTGTATAAAGTGCGAAAGAGATATCATGAATTCAAAAGAATTAAGTATTGATAAAAATGTGTTTGAATCTGCTTAAAGATTATAAGTTCTATATTATAACAATGAGTGAAATTGATACACATTCTCCTAAGTATATGAAGGTTACTTCTAAGAATGGTAAGGTGTATTATAAAAAGCCTTTAGATATGAATAGGAGAGACAAAGGGAAATATTATGAAGCCAACAAACCATTGTTACAAAAGAATCTAACCTTAGACCGAATTTTGTTAAATAAAAATGTCGGTGTTTCAACGATGGAAAAGCATGGTATAGATAAAGTAAAAATTGTTGAAATATTCTCCAATAAAATCAAAGAAAATCCTGAAGACTTTGAAAAATATATGGAAATTCAAAACAAATTTTTGGAAAGGTTGAATGTAACAAAAACCACCTAAAGAATACGTTACAATTTAGTAATAAGAAATATATTGTATAATAATAATGCCACCGAAAAAGTCTAATGATAAAGACAAAAACGATGATAAAGGCAAAGCTCCATTGACCAAAGCAACGAAAACCAATCTCAAGAAAGTCAAAAACCATAGGGCCGGAAATTTGAAAGCATCAAGTTCAAGACAATTAACAAAGGAACAATGGAGTAAAATTAATCAAATTGAAAAAAAGAAAATAGACAAAGAATTTACCAAAGAAAATAAACAACAAAAATTACAATCAGAAATAAAGAAATTTGAAAAAGAAAATGAGGACTTAATAGTCCTTAATGAGTTGCTTTCTAGACAAGAATATGAAGAACAATTTACGGATAAAGACGTTACAAAAGATTTTGTCGATAAAGGTGGAAATTCCGGAGTATCTATGAAAATCAAGTTTAATAGATTTCTTAGTAAACCTTTGAATTATTGGATTAATTTGATTAATAAAAAAATTGACCAAGCTTCGGAAGATGTAAAACATTTTCAGTTTGGTGTAAACTTTCAAGATGGTTCTTCGGAATTTTTAAGTGCAAAAAATGAAATCGAATTTTACAAAAAAATTAGAAGGAATGATTCAGTCCGGAGATGATAGAGGGGCTGTGAATTTCATCACAATTTCTTTATTAAATTTCAAAAAAATTAATGGAAAAGGTCAACCATTGTCGGTGCCAAAATCTGTGGAAGAATTGAAGCAAAAGAAAAGTTGCATTACAATTAAGGATGAACAATGTTTTGCTAAATCTTGCATTATTATGAATTACAAAGATAAAAAAGACAATGAAGAAATAACATACAATATTTATAACAATGTTTGCAATAATAAGAAAAATCGTTTAACAAAAGAAGGTATAAATTTGATGCAAGAATTAGGATTTGATTCTCAAGACGGTATAGGATTTGATGATATTCATGTCTTTGAAGAAAAATTCAATAGAAATATTACAATTCATGGAATGACTGATTTGGGTTGTACAATTATGTACCCACCATCCAAGGAAGGTTTACCCGATAGACATGAATGGAATTTTGTATATTACCATTTAAATTCAAGTATTGGACACTACGAACCAATAACAAAAATCGAAGCTTTTTATGGAATAGCCGACCGACCAAGATGTTGTAAATGCAAAAGTAAATTGTGTGACTTTTCAAAAAAGGGAAACAAACTGATTTTAAACTGCGAGGAAGCAATCTATTGTAAAGATTGTAATAATAAATTTGAAAATAAAAAATGTTATGATTTACATAAAAAAGGAACAGCTTGTCTATACTTTCATAGATGCAAAGGTGAATGCAAAAAATCATATGACATAAGAAAAGAAAAAGAGCACATTTGTGGGTATGAGTTTTGTCTAAATTGTAAATTATATTGTGACATGAGCACACATAAAAATCAATGTTACATTACACCAAAGAAATCAAAAGATGTTGTTAATGAAAGTAAAATAGGATTTTTTGATTTTGAAGCATACAATGAAACAAAGCACGAAGTGAATCTGAGTGTTACACAATATTCAAACGGACAATCATTTATTCACAACAATATTGAAGAAGTTTGCAAATTTTTATTTGCTAATAAACACAAAGGATTTACTTTTATAGCACATAATGGTAGTAAGTATGATTATGTACTTATCATAGAATACATAATAACAACGATGGATGAAATTCCTGAAACGGTACAAAATGGTGGTAAAATAATGTATCTAAAATATCAAAACGTGACATTAATGGACAGCTATCTACATTTAACAAGTCCATTGAGTAAATTCTCAAAAATATTCGATTTAAAAGGTGAGAAGAAAGGTTTTTTTCCTCACAAGTTTAATACCCCTGAAAATAAAAATTATGTAGGCGAAATTCCCGATATATCATTTTATGGTTATAATCAAATGAAAGAGGATAGCCGAAATGAATTTTTGGAGTGGCATAAACAAATGACAAACGATGAATATATATTTGATATGCAAAAAGAAATATTAGATTATTGTCAAAGTGATGTAAGAATTTTACGATTAGGATGGATGGAATATAGAAAGAAAATTTTAGAAATTACAAATGAAGAAATTGACCCCACAGCCTATTTAACGATTGCATCATTGACACAAACAATTCATAGATATTTGCATATGCCTGAAAATTCCATAGCTATTTTGAATAGTGTCATAGGAGCTAAACAACAATCAAAAATAGGTGACATTTGGTTGGAATATGTAAAACATACAAATAAAATTGATAATTTAATCAAAGAATATAAAATTCCTCATTTCCATTTTGGAAACAATGAAAGGCACAAATATGTCGATGGTTATGACCCTGCGACAAATACTATATATGAATTTCTTGGAGATTTTTGGCATGGTAATCCAAAAACAAATGGTAAAAATATGTTTAGAAAAAATTACGCCACAAATAAAACATTTTATCAACTGTACGATGAGACCAAAAAAAGATTAGAAAAATTTTAAAATCTCGGATATAAAGTTGTTGTAATGTGGGAAAGTAATTTCAAAGAATTACAAAAAAATGATAAAAATGTTATCGATTTTGTAAATAGTTATAACACACCTATCGTGTTCAGAGATGCTTTATTTGGCGGGAGAACCGACCCTAAAAAATTATATTACAAATGTGGAGATAATGAAACAATTAGATATGTAGATTTTACAAGTTTGTATCCTTATGTCTTGAAATATTGTAAATTTCCATTAGGTCATCCTACAAAAATATATCAAGAAATTGATTTGAAAGGAGTCACTGATATTGAACAATTCTTTGGAGTTATAAAATGCACCATAATTCCACCAAATGATTTGGAAATGGCAGTTTTACCATTAAGGACCTTGGGACAGTCTAAAATGGAGAAGTTGACGTTTCCTTTGATAAAAATGACTGGAACTTGGTGTACCGAAGAAGTAAAATTAGCTTTGAAAAAAGGATATAAAATCGAGAAAATACATCAGATTGTTCACTGGGAAAATACATCTTATACTATTTTTGAAAGCTTCATTAATACATTTTTGAAAATCAAACAAGAAGCAAACGATTATCCTGAGTGGGTACAAAGCGAAAAAGATAAAGATTTGTATATTAAAAAATATTTTGAAAAGGAAGGTATATTATTAGAAAAGGATAAGATATATAAAAATGAAGGATTGAGAACTATTGCTAAATTATTTCTCAACAACTTGTGGGGTAGATATTGTTTGAAACCAAATAAAAGACAAAACAAATTCATGAATAGTGCTGAAGTATATGATATTTTATCAGATTCAAGAAATGACAACGTTCTAATTCAGCCAATAAAAAACAAAAATGGTGATGTTAAATATCAAGTTGGTTTTAATGTATTAAGTGAATATTCTGAAACGAACTGTACCGTCAATGAAGTTATTGGGGTTTTTACAACTGCACATGCAAGAATAAAATTATACAATTTAATGGACGATGTAGGATTCGACAAAGTTTTATATCACGATACCGACTCAGTGGTATACATTGAAGATGCACCAAATAAACAAGCATTCAACATTATGGACGATGTAGGATTTGGTAAAGTTCTATCGCATGATATTGACTCGGTGATATACATCGAAAATGAAACAAACAAACAAGTATACACAGAACAACTTGGTGATTATCTTGGAGAATTGACTGACGAGCTATACAATGATAAGAAAAAAATATATAAGAAATGTATTGAATTTGTATCGACCGCACCTAAATCATATTCGTTGAAATTTGTTGATGGAACAACGATGACTAAGGTAAAAGGATTTCCATTAAATTATGAAAATTCTCAAAGTATCAATCATGAAGAAATTAAAGATATCATTTTATACAATCACGAAAAAATTGTGGAATTAAAATACGATGTTCTTAGAAAACCGAGAAAAATTGACGAAAACAAACATTATGCAGCTCTTGGTATAGAAACACGAACCGAAACGAAATCATTTTCATTGAATTATGATAAAGCATATATTCAGTGGGAAACATTTAATATCCTACCTTGGGGACATAAAGATATTCCTTTATAATAATGAGCAAGTCAATCACTGAAAAACAAATACAAGACTTTTATTTAGACCCCGAAATAGGATTAAGTGCTGTATCACCATTCACGGCCAAATTAAAATCTCTTGGCTATAAGGTCACACAAAAACAAGTTAAGGAAGCCATCGAAGCAACTGAAGTCAATCAAACATTTTCTCAAAAAAAGAAAATCAATAGAAAAGAATTATTTCCTATTTACGGTAAAGACCCTAACAAGAATTATGTTCAGACTGATTTAGCATTTATTCCTGAATTCAAAAAACAAAATAGAGGCTACTCCGTTATATTGACGGCTATCAATATCAATACACGAAAGGCTTATGCATATCCATTAAAATCAAAAACTGTTAAAGACAAAAATAACAAAAACATTGATTCTGCTGAAGGAATAATTCCTGCTTTTAAAAAGTTAATAAAAGATTCAAAAATGAATGTATTGACTACGGACAATGGTGTAGAATTTACAAATAAATCTATGAAAAAATTATTAAAGGACAACAATATTGAGCATTATTTAAATGAAACCGAAGACCATACTACTATGGGTATGATAGAAAGATTCAATAGAACATTAAAATTGAAATTTAAAAAAATAGAAAAAAGTAAAGACACCGTAAACTGGATTGATTATTTGGATTCTGTTGTCAAAAATTATAATAGTACACAAAATTCTGCAAATATCGATAAATCAACTCCTGATAATATGAACCTAACAAAGACCATCAGAAATATTTTATTGAAAAGGAATAAATTGACTAAGCTTCTTGAAAAAATAGATATAAAACCGGGTGATAAAGTTAGGATTAAAATAAAAACTAAAACGTTTGATAAAGAATCTCAACGATGGTCGACAAAAATATATAAAGTAAAATCTATGAAAGGATTGAGTTATATCATCGAAGACGGTAAAGAAATTTTGGCACGTCGATATAAACCACGAGAATTATTGGAAGTCCAAGGTAACAATTCTAATAATAAGAAATCCAGTGATGAACCTACCGTTTCTGAATTAGTTTCTAAACAAAATAAAAAAGAAAGAACTCTTAGGAAAGAAGGTGTCTCATCTTCTAATCGAATATCTAAAAGGACAAGAAGTCAAAATAAAAATAATAAAGATAATGAAACGGAAATTGATTTACGATGATTTTTATCGATTGTATTATATATATTGTTATGGTAAGAGCTAATCAAACACAGGCTCAACGAAGGCTGAATAATAATGTTTATTGTGGATATAAAGACCCTGCACCCCTTGGTCGTCCGCTCGGAAATAAAATTCAATGTAAAGCTCGTCATCAATTAAGGCGGTATGGAAGAATTTTAAGATTACCTCATCCTGCGGATAAACAACAAAATAGACGAAACAATTAATATATATGTAATATTATAAAATATATGCGAAAGATATTGACTGATGATATTGTCAAACAATATTGTCTAAACGAATTAGGCTTTAGAAATGCTGCATCTAATAAATCAATATTTCATGGATACTCTAAATTAGCTTCTAACAATTATGCTATGACCGCTCCTTCTCAAAATAGTGTTGAATTCTATACTTCTATTTCCCAAAGTCCTTTGATAAATTCAGCTGATTTGATTCAAAATTTAAAAAGAAGTGATGTCAATGTTTTTGTTCCGGGAAAATATACAAGAGCGGACAATTTACAAAGGTTTGCAGATTTAAGTGAATCTCCTGAAAAAATAGAAGAAGATTTAAGTGAATCTCCTGAAAAAATAGAAGAAGATTTAAGTGAATCTCCATTTCCTTTTCCATTTCCTGAAAAAGGTATTTCAACACCTGAAAATCAAGTTGAATCTGGACCTTCAAAAAGACCTATTATGAATCCTATGCATTATTCTACGATGTCCCCGTTAGGTAAACGATTATTCATGTCGAATATGCAAAATCAATCTTATTCTCCAACGCAAAGCGGACTTGTAAATTTGCTACCTTTGATGGAAGATGACAATAATAATAATGATGATGATGATGATACTAGTGGTGTTGAATATATGGGTGTAGAAGTAAGTCCACTTGCGACAAGTCCGCAAATATTTACAAGAGGACAACGTGCAAGTAGAGCTAATCAACCATAAAAATATATATATTAATATATACACATTTATGACTCGTGCTGAATGGAACGAAACATTAAAAAAATGTGCCAAAGAATATCATTCCAAAAAAGGCACGAAACCTCGTAAAAAATATTCCAAAAAGAAAAAGTTAAATAAATCTGCAAATATTCAATCACCACAAGTGACATCACGACCTATTGCAAATTTACCAACAAATAATAACAACCGATGACCTGCAAGATTTCCTTTTAATTTAATTGTGTGAATTTCTTCGGTTTTTTCAGGGGGACAAAAAACCTCAAAAAAATAAAATCCACTTAAAGAGTGTAACTCAGTAGTGTAAACAAAGCAAGAATGAAAACTAATGATAACAAACATTGTTGTATTTGCCTTGAGTCTTTTGACAAGTATGATTTCATTTGCCAAAGTTGTAACGAAGGAGTAATATGTGATGATTGTACTTATGAGTTGGGAGATGATATTGAGGAAATTGAAAAGTGTCCTATTTGTAGGACATTAAACTATCGTCACCATTATAAATGTGTGATAAGCAATTTGCTTTACTCCCAAATATTGCCCGATATTGGTTTGTGCTACTTGGAAGATGAAAATTCAAAAGCTTTGAGTGTGGCAAGAAGGAATGTCTTAGGTGAAGATAAATATGATTATCTAAAGGTTAAAATTTATGCATGTGGTAGAATAGATATCCATAATATAGATTGTTCAATTAATATTGACACAAGATGTGAGGAAATGTATGAGGCATATAATCAATTGTTAATCAAGGAATATGAAAACAAAAAAGAAATGTTCTTAAAACAACTTCCATTAAATCTTGAATCTTACAAAAACCAAGTTGAAGAAAAACTCAAAAATTTACCAAATTCAAAAGTATGTTATTGGGATGGGTATTACGAACAACATATGAGAGGTTATTTTGAAGAAATTGGATATAAGAGGGACTTGCATATGCAAGTGCAATTACCACGAATTAAAGAAATACTACATTATTGTTGTTTTAAAGTTAGATTCCGTGATGATTCATTATTTGATATGATAGAAGAATGTGCACATTTTGGAGTTGTTGAAACAACTTTGATAAATGATATTCAATATGCTTTAGAATGTGCTTTATTGATTAGAAGAATAGAAGAAGATAGTGATGATGAATAAATGATTTAAGAACAATTAACATATAATTTATTGAAACATTAATTAATTTACTTTTTATTTACTTTCAATTTTATCTTTATCTTTTTATTGTAGATTTTTATTTATTTTTTATTGTAGATTTTTTATTTATTTTTTATCGTACTCACATTTAATCACGTAATTTATTCCCTATTTATTACGTAATTATTTCTTGTATTTATTATTTAGTTATTTTGTTTATATAAATGGTACGCTATAGTCGGTACTATAGTAGTCTTGCCTAAACACTGCATACATACATAACTTGATAGTGATAGAGACACAGCATACATATAAGTAATAGTGACATAGACACTGCATGTATATTTAATAGTTTGTGCTTTTAATCTGTATTATTTGGTATAATAAATTCATTGAAATTCCTTCTAAAGCCACTTGGATGTGTGCTCTTTTTATGAAAATCAATAAATAAAAAATCATGTGGTGATTGAATTGCTTTATCATAAACTTGAAAGAAAGTATCTTGATTAATCTGACCACTACATTCCTCAGCAATTTTCTCTAACTCTTTTATATTTTTATTTTTGAAAACCAATAAATGAGTTAAATTTCCCCGAATACTTTTATTTAAACCCATTTGGTTTGACGTGTAATTTTGTGTTGCAAATAATAGAGTAACTCCCAAGGCACCATTTTTTAATTTACCTTTGTGACGGTGAGTAGTTACAAGTTGATTTAATTTAGCTCTTGGTAACATTATATCATTACCTTGTACATCATCTAATAAAACCGCTATCACCGGTTTTTTACCATTATATTTATGTTCCGGTGGATTATACATTGTGTCCTCAAATTCAATTAATAATTCATTTGGAATATCATGAATTGATTTTGTTTTATCTTTTAACATTTTATTTAATTTCTTCCATCTTTTCAACTTTTCATGATATTCTTCGTATTCTTGAGCTTCGGTGTCAAGAATTTCTTCTATTTTTTGGGGAGCTTCAATTGAAGGTTCTAATATATCTTCATTGTCCAATGGTAAATCTTTAAAATAATGTTGATTATTATGGTATGTAGGGCTAACTAAAATTAAACGGTCTAATGCATTATTATTTTTCATTAACCTTAATAAATTAGAAAAGCTGCAAGTTTTACCTACACCTCGTTTTGCCACCGCCAATATAACGGAATGCATATTAATAAAATCTGGGTTTGTATTTATATTGAAAGCACCGCCTTTCGGTAATTTAATTTCATAATCTTTATTTTTTAATTTTTGAGTTTGTAACATTTAAGTTTTCTATTAATATTAAAGTTCAGGAAATAATGATCTATAAGCTTTATCATAATGAGTATTGGTTTTTTGAGGTGATTGAGGGCTATTATCTATATTTTTATTATTTCTTTTTTTGGAAATTCTTTTCTTTTTAACTATAACTTCCGGTTCGCTTTCGCTAGAACTAGAACTTTCATGTATTTCCTCAATAATAACTTTTGCTTTTTTATTTTTTATTTTTTTATTTTTCACAACTTCTTTTTTTACTTCCGGTTGAATTTCAATTTCGTCCTTTTCCGGTTTTTGGTGATTTTTAATAACATCTTTTGCATCTAATATTTCTTTTTGTTTTTCAAGATCTTTTGCAATTTTGATATTTTTTTTTTCTTCGGCTTTTAATTTTCGTACTTCTAAAGCTTTCAATCTTGCATTTTTCAATTTTTCTAAAGTTTTTTCATCTGTTATTTTCTCACCTTTGCGGTAACCCATTGTTTTATTAGAATATAATAGATATAAAAAGAAATTAAAATTTCTAAACATTTATAGTATTTTCTTCTTGTTCTAGTATTTTCCTTTTACAATTTATACAAGGTGAATTTATAGTTTCACAACGACTATATCTAATTCCCGTAAAAACAGCCCCTATAATAAGAATAATTCCTGAAACAAATGCTTGAAAATCACATGAATTGTTTAAAATGTCCATTTTTATATAACTTAAACAATTTAAAAATATTTTTGGTTATTATATTATATCCCATATATATGGAGAAAGTTATTTCAAAGTTTGGAAATACTTATTACAAAAAATCAGCAGAAAAAAACAATTTAGATGTGGCTAAACATTACAAGATTAACAAAGATAAAGTTTTAAAACAACGTATATTAAATTTACGAATTAAAAGAGGTTTGCCCATCAAAGCAAATTCCGTCAAATTATACAATATCACTATTGATGATATGATTCAAGCTCTTAAAAAATCATCATTCGACATACCAAAACAGTATGAATTACTAACACAATACTCAAAATTATTGTGATTTTTTAGTCCAATGTACTAACCCAATTGAGCTTAAAGAAATAATCTTATATATATATTATAAAAGCCTCTCCCATGTCCAAACTTAACACCTCAAATATCAAATTAACACCTACACAATGGAAAATAGTTAATGTAGATTTAAAAAATGATAGTAAGAAGGAACGTCAAGAATATATTAAATCATTTTTGATTATTAACAAAGGGAATAAAAGAAAATTAAAAGAAAGCGTTACAAAATATGAGTATGAAAAATCGTTGAAAAAAGAAATAAAAAACAAATATGATGAGAAATCTAAAACTTTCAAAAAATACCGTGAAATTTCACGAAAAAATATAAATAAAAAGAAAAATGAAAAGGTTAACAAATTTGTAAATAATGTAAAAACTGATATTAAAAATATCAAAGAAATTAAAAAAAACCAAACGCACCGAGTATATCGATAAATTTAAAACTAGAAAAGATATCTACGGACCAATAGATTTTAATCTTTTTGAAATAAAAGGTTTACGTAGATTTGTTCCCGAAGCATCAAGTGATGACAAACAATTGATATCATTTGAGTTACAATTTGAAGATAATTATGTAATAAAAAACGATGACATTTATTTAGGTTATCATCCTGAAAATTTACAAAAAGCTATCGAAAAAATAGCTCAAAGTGAAAAATTAAAAGAACATGGATTTATTAAAAGTATTACTCTCTTTGTCCACACCGTTAAAGCTATTAAAGGTGGTTCGGCGAATCCACAATCGAGAAATAAAGAAGAACGATTCAAAAAGAAAAGTTGTATTACATTGAACAACAATAATAATCAATGTCTTGATATTTCTCTAGCTATTTTGCAACATTTACATTGTAAAGAAACCAACAAAACATTTTGGAAAACGTTGATTCACGTTAAAAGACCACAAACACGGACAAAATTAGGAAATGAAATTAGAAAATTAGTCGGTATCGACCCTCATAAGCAAATTGATGTTTTGAGAGACATTCCAATATATGAGAAAGCATTAAATGCACATATTGTTGTTTATCAAGAGCATAGTGTTGTTGGACAACGTAAAATTTATCCTAGTGGTGACAACCAAATATTTGATGATGACAAAAATGTATACTTTATATGTTATGACGCTGAACAAGAACATTATGAACCAATTACCAACATCGTTGCATTTTTAGATACTCGTTCAAAATTATGTCCACGGTGTTTTAGTACTAAATGTATGTTTAAAGATAAGAAAAATCAATACAACAAAAAAATAGTGAATAAAATATATTGTAAGAAGTGTGAACGATGGTTTTTTAATAATGATTGTTATAACCACCATCTAAAATCTACATGTGACAAAATACATTATTGCAAGGAATGTCACACACAATATGAAACCAAAATTAAACATATATGTGGTCATTCAACATGTAAGAATTGTGAGGAATATTGCGACTTGAATCATCATCAATGTTTTATTCAACAAGTAAATAAAAAGGACCCAATTGAAAAACTAGCCTTTTTCGATTTCGAATGTACACAAGAGACAAAATATTTAAATGAAAAGACTAGAGAGTTTCATTATAAACATCATATGAATTTAGCAATTACTCAATATTTAGATGACACCAAAAATCCTAAAAGCGAAGACAATTTGGTCGAAGGATTCGAACATCATGATATGCATTCATTTTTGGAATTTCTATTTAGTGCAAAACATAAAGGATACACCTTTGTTGCTCACAATGGTAAAGCTTACGATTTTTTGCTGATTTTTGAAGCATTATTAGTAATGCATAAATTTGATGATAAGAAAAAAATGCCAGAAATTATTAGAGTTGGAAATAAAATAATGAAGTTGACCTATTTAGGAGTCACACTGATTGACTCGATAAATCATTTTAGTTGTGGTCTAGCCAAGTTACCCAAAACTTGGGGGTTGGAAAATGAGGTACAAAAAGGGTACTATCCTCATTTATTCAATAAAAAAGAAAATTGGAATTATACCGGAAAAATACCTAGTAGACACTACTTTTGTCCGGAACAAATGAAATGTGAAGATAAAGAAAAATTCGATATTTGGTATAATGAAAAATGTAATGACAAACATTTTGTTTGGAACAATAAAAATGAATTACGAAAGTATTGTTCAAACGATGTTTTAATACTTCGAAAATCATGTTTAGAATATCGTAGTGTATTGTTGGAAGCATGTGAAACCGACCCTTTCAACTTTATGACCATTGCATCGACTGCACAACATATTCATCGAAAAGACATTATGCCTAAAAAAAGCATTGGATATTATAGAATTAAGAAACAAAGTAAAGTGTGTGCTGAATGGATCAATTATTTAGAACATTCAAAAGGTATCAAAATAATTAGAGAATATAAAATTCCAAAAACAAATTTTATTGCCGACGGCTATTGCGAAGAAACAAATGAAATTTTCGAATTTAATGGTGATCGATTTCATGGAAATCCTGCAATTTACAACCCCAATCAAAAAGCAAATGTATCAAGAGACTCTAGTATTACTTATGGAGAATTATTTACAAAAACACAACAAAAGAAAACAATAATTGAAAACTTGGGTTATATTGTTAAAGATATTTGGGAATGTGATTGGAAAAGTGATAAAATAAATGAAAATTCAGTAATCGACTTTATGAAAATTTACAAACCTGATCTTGTAATTAGAGATGCTTTTTTCGGGGGGCGTACAAACCCAGATCAATTATATTGGAAAAAGAAATTTGGTGAAACATTGAGGTATTTAGATTTTACAAGTCTATATCCGTGGGTCATGAAATATTGTCAGTACCCAATAGGGTTTGATGAACAATTTAAAAATGTTTCGGTTAAAGAATATTTATCGAGGTATAAAAATGAAACTGAAAAGTTTTTCGGTGTTATATATTGTAAAGTAAAACCTCCCAAAAATTTACAATTTCCGGTGTTACCATGTAGAGACAATGGTAAATTAAAATTCACTTTACATGAACAACAAGGAACTTGGAGTACCATTGAAGTTGATAAAGCAATTGATATGGGATATGAATTATTGGAAATATATGAAATAAGACATTGGAAAGAGCGTTCTACTAAATTGTTTGCACCTTATGTAAACAAGTTTTTGAAAATCAAACAAGAAGCAAGTGGATACCCTGAATGGGTTAAAACTGAAACGGATAAAGACAAATATATAAAACAATATTTTGAAAGAGAAGGTATTCTTTTGGACAAATCTCAAATTAAGAAAAATCCTGGAAAGCGAGCGGTCTCAAAGCTTTACCTCAATAGTTTGTGGGGCAAATGGGTTCAACAATTGAACAAA
This sequence comes from Cymbomonas tetramitiformis, assembly GCA_001247695.2. Lineage (NCBI taxonomy): Eukaryota > Viridiplantae > Chlorophyta > Pyramimonadophyceae > Pyramimonadales > Pyramimonadaceae > Cymbomonas > Cymbomonas tetramitiformis. Next base: position 35,996 of record LGRX02020389.1, read on the forward strand.
ATGAAAACTAAAATTATAAATGAACCAAGCGACTTTTATGCCATGATATTTGACGAAGAATATGAAATGAATTACGAATTTGCCGGTATCGAAGGAAATGAGAAATGTATTATGAATTATCGTTTTAAAGATGAATATTTTGATGGACCCGACAAATGTTCGACAAGTGAAATCATTGGTGTATTTACAACGGCTTATGCAAGATTAAAGTTGTATAATTTGTGCGAAAAAGTAGGGTTTGACAATGTATTATACACTGATACCGACTCGTGTATTTACATTGAAAAAGAAGGAGTTAATGACCATGTATATAAAAATGATTTAGGTGACTTTTTGGGCGAATTAACTAATGAACTTTATGATGATAAAAGAAACATTATAAAAGAATGTACTGAATATGCAGCGACCGGACCAAAAAGCTACACCCTACAATTTTCAAATGCTGAGCCTCTTACCAAAAGTAAAGGATTCTATTTGTCACATCAAAACAGTAAAATTATTAATCACGAATCAATGGTATGTATGGTTAAGAATTTGACGGATAAAATTGATGGTAAATATGCTGAGTTGACATATAATGTGATTAGAAAACGGAAAAGAAATAATAAAAATGAAATCTTATGTCCACAAGGGTTAGAAACAAGAGTTGAAACTAAGGTATATGCTAAAGGTTGGACTAAAAATTTAAAAGGTAATTTGGATGAACTTAATTTAGAGTTTGAAGAGATACAAGATCAATTGGAAGAAGTTGATAAAATAAATCCATATCAATTACGACCTGAGGGATATAGTTTATCTTAAATCAATTTCTAAATCATCATCTTTATTGTTTTTATTTTGACTACGAGTTCTTTTAGATAATCTATTTGAAGCTGAAATTCCTTCCTTTTTAGTTTTTCTTTCTTTTTTATTTTGTTTTGTTACTAATTCTTTCACGGTAGGTTCATCTTTATTTTTACTTTGATTTGAAACATTTCCTTTTTCTTCTAATAATTCTCGTGGTTTATATTTTCTAGCTAAAGTTTCGTTGCCGTCTTCTATTACATAAGACAAACCTTCCATTCTTTTAACTTTATAAATTTTGGTACTC
>LGRX02020391.1:0-14173 GCA_001247695.2 Cymbomonas tetramitiformis
CGATGAGGCCGTCGCCACCTCCTCATGACTGCCGTCCAGCACGTCACTCGCGAGCACTTGTCGAGGAAGTAGTTCTGCAGAAACGGCAGCCTCGGGCATCTGTGACGGGCTGCTCCCCGAAGCTCGAGGCAGCAGTACAGGCTCCGCGAAATTAAGCAGCTTGGCACAGGGCCCCGGAGGCCTTTGTGAAGCTTCGTCGTCACGAAGGCCCGCGGTCTCCAAGGTAGGCTTCTGCCTCACTTCGTCAGCCAGAAGCATGGAAAGGGCGCCCTTGCAGGGAAGGCTGCTGGGGAAATCTTTGCACGGGGAGCTCTCCACGTCAGAGTCCGTCCACGGTAGCGCAGATTCCGAACTGAAGCTGCCGCAGATGCTTCCGGTGCATGCCAGGAGATCACGCTTCTCTCCAATGCTTCTGCAACGACGTCTCCCACCCGACCGTTTCCTTCGTTGGTGAGAGTGTGTGCACGGAAGCTGTGAGCACAAAGCATCCTTCGAAAGCTCTTCGCGACCTTTGGGCGTCCTCGGTGTTAGATCCGCAATCTGAAGCATTTCATGCGCTATTTGCATATCGCATACAACAGTTGTTTGAAATTCAAACGTTGGCCGGGACTGCGGTCACCAACCAATACAGCAATACACTGAAAAAAAGGTAGCAAGCGCAGTGAATCCGCAAGCTTAAAGTCTGAGGGCACCGCCCAGCGTGGAAGGGCTACCACCGCGCACACCACGTGTACCATCATGCACCTCACACACAACGTGTAATGGCTAAGAGCAGCTATGCCTGGACGGCATACTTCACGAAAGCGCCTCGCCTCGGACACGGAACACGTTATCCGTATCAAATTTGGGTGTCTGTGTATTTGAAGGGCAGATGAAATCAATACGGCTGAAAGCGGGCACTCACTTCTCGACATTCACCTCTGTCCAGGAGCAACTGGAAGGACCTGTCGTGCATTCAGCCAAGCAGTCACCACCCTTATGACAGCAGGTTCCGAAATTATTAAGCAAGAGTATACAAGTATTCTTTCACTACCGTACAACGAATTTGACCCCGTCATGATGCACAGTAGAATAATTCGAGAAGCAGTGACGATACCTGGCATGGGCACACTTTGACACTTGACTTTGGCACTTATTCCACCCAGGTCGGAGTCCTCGGTCAGGCTGTAGATCAACGTGTCCGACCGTTGTCGTCGGTGCTCTGTCTTGGACGGCTTGAAATAAGGGACTGATATGCGTCGTTGGCGATGGTGGGGAACTTCGTATTCAGGTGTGCTGGAAGTCGACAAGGGAGATACAGGAGGAGAAGATACGTGACTGCGCCGGCGTGATGGCGACTGCGATGCACACACGCCGGCCTTGGAATAGCGGACAAGAGGCAGGCGGATACAAAATTTGAGACAACATGATAGAGAAAACACCCGAGTACTGACAGTTTTACAAAAGAACTTCTGCAGGGCTCACTGCATCTGGTGGCCTAACGTTTCATAAGAATGATAATGTACGCACGTTCTTAAAAACGTCAGCATTTGCAGGGAATCGGAAGGGTAGAAAGCTGGGGCGCGTACGTTGTCCGGCGCAAGGAACTTGAGAGTGGGTTTCCCAAAGCCAGAGTCCGTGTCCTGAAGGTTCACGGCAACGCCTGAGTCGATTCCTTGGCAATGGTAAAGGTAAAGTGCGTGGGCCCACGCACCTCAAAGTCGAAAACAAGCTGCTCGTCCGATGCTTCAGATTGAAAGGACACGCCGGAGGAACGCCGAGAGCTGGAACTGACTCCCGAGTTGCCACGTTCAAGCGTTTTATGCCAAGGAGGAATTCTCGGGACGTGGGTGTTCAAGTGAGGCATGACCCCGTCAGTCGCTGGGCCCTTCGCTGACAACGCTCCCTCTTGCTTCATCAAATTACGACCTGGTTCCAGTGATGACTGCGACGTACAATCTGGCAGTAGCGTCCATGTCAATGGTTCATTGCATAAAAAAAAATGCCTCGGAACTGTGGGCGGGAGCTTTTTCGTTTGGGATGGTAGCGGTACTGTACTTCGAAACGTCCAGTTGGGTTCGGAATCGCTTCGCACTCTCGTCTGATATACATATTGTACGTACGTATACATATAAGTTATATATATTATATCATAACTTAATTAATTGTGAAACTCATGTATAATGGTGAAGATATATGATACCATATGATTCTGATGGACAATTGGACATACACCTACAAGGACAATTGTATAAATATAATGATGGACAACAGTATACATATAATTTTGTGTGATCATCACTCTTGCAAGTTGCAACTGGATTTATACGCGTGAGTCTGTCGATGTCGTGTCACGTTAGGGATACCCAACTAAACTTGAGCCGTCCAATACTTTCAGATCGGGAACATCGGAAGGTCCGAAGAAATTCCGGGGGGGCGACAAAGGAATGCATCGTATTTTGATCTCTGGAATCGTACATGGACTGTCGGATTCGGAAAATTGCCTCTGTTAAAAATAAACGGACCAGTTTAAGTGGTGCAGCTCTATCGTGACACGTTTGTCACAGCTGATTGCTGAGACATATGCGTCTGTGTCTCTGCAATTCCAATTCGTCCATTAATTGAGCATTGTCGATTGTGGATTGTCGAATTCCCGAATTGCACGAATTCCTCTCGACAATTCTCAATTAAAATGAGAATTGACAATTGTAGAGAATGGACGAAGGGTCAGAATCGTCAAAATCACGAAGGAAAATGGCCAGGAGAAAAATTCGGAGCTGCTCACGAATTAAATGCCATTAAAATGATGAAAATTGAAATACATTGCCCGATATATATTGAATTTAATATTTATATTAATATATAAACGATTTATGTTTATAATATTGTACATTATAAACATGAAACGTTTATATAACCGGCAAAATCGGGCACAGGCACTGCACTGTGAGTCTGTGACTGTCGCAGTCTTGGGTTCGTATCTTATCTAGTTCGATCCAAACGTCGCTTCCAAAAGCCGGCCTACAAACGCCATATAGTCCCACGTGTCACCCGATTTGTTAGCATAGCATAGCAGCTCAGCACCAGAATTTAGCAAAATGTCGTATAAATTGTAATAGGCGGTGGAAGACAAGCGTTGAAAATTGACAACACGGCACACAAATCTACAGTAGACGCTGAGAATAAAGCACCCTTGCGCCCGTCCTAAGCATCCCGTCCTAAGCGCTCGACGGTCGCGACAGCTCGCGATCCTGAATCTGAACTGCTCGTCGGTTTTCTGAATTACAGAGCTCCGCGATTTAATCGGGCATTTCCAGCATTTTTAATGCCGCGGTAAATTCGGCCGCCATTCGTTTTTCCGTAAAATCTGTCATACTGAGACACATTACGTCTGTATGATCGCGCTTGACACACACTCGTGTTCCCAGCGAGACACTTTACGTCCAGAGAGATTCTTTACGTCTGTTAATGAAGGGAAAGGGAAAGGCGAAGGGTTTAAGATTTAGCGGCAGTAGGAATAGTTTTCAGAAGCATATGAAAAGTATTCTAGTGCTTCTGAAAACTATTCCTACTTCTTCTATATCCTAAACGCTTTGCCTTGCCTTTTACTGCTGCACGCGACCGGCAAGCATCTTTGAAACTTCCGAGTTTCAAAGATGCGTTTTGTATTTTGGGTGCACCCTAAAATTACATGATTCAAATACAGTGTTGAATATTCATTGTAATATGAGTTAGCATGCGAGGTTGCAAAGGCATCGGGACAGAATATACGAAACTGTCCTATGCCTTTGCCTTTGGGTTTGGGTTCGAACGTACCCACACCCAAAGATGGCAAGCAGCCGAGGGCTTCCCGTGCGTCCTAGCGCACGAAACTTGGCACAAATACTGCCAAGGGATATATCTTTAAGTTACCTGAAGCTCAAGGCTTCAAGTTACTTGTGCGCGAAACGCGCAATGTATTTCAAAGGCAGATGTTTTGGGTTTGGGTTTGGGTTCGAACCCAAACGCAAAGATGCCAGACAGCCGAGGGCTTCCCGTGCGCCCTAGAGCACGAAACTTGGCACAAATACTGCCAAGGGATATATCTTTAAGTTACCTGAAGCTCAAGGCTTCAAGTTACTTGTGCGCCCAACGCGCAATTTATTTCTAAGGCAGATGTTTTGGGTTTGGGTTTGGGAACACAAACCCAAACCCAAAGATGCCAAACAGCCGAGGGTTTCCCCTGCGTGTGCATGTGTGTCAATTCATATGAAATATTCCATGGAATACATGTGAATATCCCGCACAAACGGGAAGCGCTCGGCTGTTTTGTAATTTTAGGGTGCACCCAAAATACAAAACGCATCTTTGAAACTCGGAAGTTTCAAAGATGCTTGCCGGTCGCGTGCAGCAGTAAAAGGCAAGGCAAAGGGTTTAGGATATAGAAGAAATAGGAATAGTTTTCAGAAGCACTAGAATACTTTTCATATGCTTCTGAAAACTATTCCTACTGCCGCTAAATCTTAAACCCTTTGCCTTTCCCTTTCCCTTCATTAACAGACGTAAAGTGTCTCTCTGGACGTAAAGTGTCTCACTGGTAACACGAGTGTGTGTCAAGCGCGATCATACAGACGTACTGTAATGTGTCTCAGTATGACAGATTTTACGGGAAAACGAATGGCGGCCGAATTTATCGCGGCATTATTAAAAATGCTGGAAATGCGGAGCTCTGTAATTCAGAAAACCGACGAGCAGGTCAGATTCAGGATCGCGAGCTGTCGCGACCGTCGAGCGCTTAGGACGGTAGGGGTGCCCAACTAAAGTTGAGCCGTCCAATGTTTTCAGATTGGGAACATCGGAAGGTCCGAAGAGATTTCTGGGGAGCGACAAAGGAATGCATCGTATTTTGATCTCTGGAATCGTACATGGACTGTCGGATTCGGAAAAGTGCCACTGTTAAAAATAAACGGACCAGTTTAAGTTGTGCAGCTCTATAGGACGGGATGCTTAGGACGGGCGCAAGGGTGCTTTATACGCTGAGATGCCGCGAGACCCAAGGAGACCAAGATCTTCGATATTAATATACTATAAATTCTCCAATCTGCAATTTACATCCACCACCACCACCCGCAGCAGCATCAGCATCAGCATCAGCATCTACAGCGCAATCCAGCTCTCCAGCACCATACTGTAGGGGTTATAGGGTGTTGAATTTCAAAAAAATTGGCCCGGAAAACGTTTGGGGGTTTGACCCAATGCCCAATGCCCAAAGCCCCCCTCCCCAGCTTTTCGGCGCCGAAGATAAAGCCCCCACCTTGAAAAATGATCAAAAGCCCTATATATAAGCCTTTTAAAAAAAAAAATTGAGCTTCAGCCAAAACCCAAACCCCCTCCCATACAGCGGGAGCCAAAGGCCCTAAAGCCCCCCGCCTGCCCCGCTGCGCAGAGCAAAACCCACAGCCCCCAAATGTTTTCCATTTTTGGAAATCAACACCCTATTATGGAGAGTTGAATTTCAAATAAAAATGCTCAGGAAAACGTTGGAGGTATCGACCAAGCCCAAAGCCCACCCCTCATGGAGACAGAGACTTTGACCCCCCACACGGGGGGGTGCCTCTGCCCTCTCTGTCACCCCTCAATCTGAGGTTCCAGGTCAGCCTGCTTCCCGTGAGCTGAGACAATAAAACTATGTCTCACTTTTATTATCTCATCTTAGTTCAAGTGTGACCTAGCCTGCTTCACTGGCCAGCTTTCGTGATTTCATTAGACAGATAAATATATATATATATATATATCCCTACCCTTATATATATTTATTTCACCGTCTCCGTGAGGTTATCGGGCCTTTACCACCGGTCCGTGTCCGCTCGCTAGCTCCCACCTTTTTCTCTGATCCCGCGGCATTCGCGGTATTTGCTGGAACAGTCACACCGCTTGCTTTGTGACTCTTCCTATAGTAGTGTGTATGACTGTCGCCTGTGAGATATAATATACTGTATTATATCGGGGCGGTCACTGAATACTTTTCATACAAGTGTAAACTGATTATAAGAGTTAAACGAATATAAGGTGTCTGTGACCTAGGGATCTGTCACCTAGTACTGTACGAGTACTGTTACAGCTAACGGGAGTCAGAGTAAGTTATGACCTACGGGTCACTGAATCCAGCACACCACCCTGTGACTGTACATAGTGCTGTTACAGGTGGCAGAGAGCGGAGCACAGACAAAGCAAAATGTTCCGAAACAACAAACAGCTAGGAGCTGGAAACTGCTAGAGGGAGGCCTGTGCTTTAGCTAGGGCGGTTCCTTCCTAAAACTGCTGCTAGGAAACTGCTGTCAAGCTAAGTTCCTACAGCTCAATCTCGCGGATACCTAGCCACTTTCAAAGTGGTCTACAAAGTTGTAGAGTTCACCAGAATTGAAGAAGTTGTCAGTGTCAAAGATGTTCAACCAGAACCAGAGGCCAGAAGTCATAATCCAGAACCAGAGCCCAGAGACCAGTGTCCAGAACCAGAAGCCAGAGTCATAAACCAGAAGCCAAGACCAGAAGTCAGAGTCGGGAAAAGATTCGTAGAGCAAAATTAGGAATCCCGAAAATTGAAAATCAGAATTCAAACCTGCCGAAACCACAGAAGGAAAAGGAATGCCGAAAGCAAAATAGTACGGCAAGGCAGACAGACTGTTGGCAGTCACCCCAACGGGATGCACCGCTGCGGTGATTTCAGGGGCTCGATCGAGCACCACCGAACCCTGAACCGCTGACACACATGCAAGACACATGAGTGCGGGCAGGGCTAGAGATGCAAAAGAGAATACTCCCGGCAATGTCGCCACACCGACACGTGATCGTGTAGCCGGTGGGGCCGAGGGAATCTCGTCTCCGGAAAAGGAATAACCGTCGGAGTCGCCGTCATCGTCGATCACGAAAAGCTCTCCCGTGTGAATCGGCTCGTGATCCGAGTCAATCGAGCACAATTTAAGGGAGGTGCCAGGGCATGTTGGCATTACCCGGTCCATAAAGGACACTCGCAGTGGCTCCTCGAAAGGGGACCCGAAAGAAGCAGGGTCCGATGCCGAAACCGGGTGGAGCCCAGCGTCGATCTCGTGGTTGGCAGGTGGTGGCGCATCGCACACCACCTGCGGCACAGACAAAGTGCCGATGTGCAGCGGTGGTTGCTTACCAGCTGCGGCAGCACCACCGACCTGTGCAGCCGTAGCCGCAGACCGCAGGGAATCAAGGACTCCCCGTGCATCTGATAGCACACCCTCAATGCCGGCGTCCGAAGCATCATGACCCAAGCCCGCATAGTGGGCACGCAATCCCACGTCGTGCCGCACCGGGTAGGTGAAGGGCTCAGGGTCGGTACGCACCAGTGGCTGGTCGTGCTCGTGGCACAGGTCAGCGAACTCTTCGTCGTTCTCGTTGTCGAAGGCCGTCTGGAAGGCCGATACCACCTCGTCCAAGTCCATGGCGGCATCCCGCAGGTCAACATCGCACGAACCACACACCTCAGGGCAACGTGCAGTGTCGTGAAAATGTCCAGGGCAGAGCGGGCACTCCTGTACGAAGCCTGAAGATGCGGAGTGAAACGAAATGCTCCTAGCACCTTGCGCCCCAATACCTTGAGGCCAATGCCCGCCCCTCGGGAGTGGTGACGCTCCGAAGCGGTGCTTCCATCCCACGTGACGATTACGTCCGTGAAATTTACCGTCGGTCCGACGGTTCCGCTCGTCACGCCACTTGGACGGTGGAAATCTCACACCACCGCCCCCATGCGGACGGTGAGAATCATTCCGTGGTGGCGGTGTGTCTTGTTCAACTTCGCGCTCGCCATGACGGAGGGAGGCAAGTAGGGCAGAGGCCTCACCAATGATCCGAGCGAACTCCTCGAGGAAGCCCGAGACGTCGCTCGGTTCCCCACCTGCGTAAGCCAATCCGAGAGGCGTGTGCGTCGGGATAGGCGCGGCTGCCTTGGGGCGGGTGGGAGGGCCATTAGGGTTTGCACACCACCACACTTCTAGAATGTGAGTGTAAACCTCCTCGATGCTCACCTTGGCCAACTCGGTGTCCAGGCGAAGCGGGGTAATCACCTCCTTGTAAAAGTCGGTGTCCAGCGCTGCCAGGAGCTGCCTCTTGGCTGCTTCGTCGTCCAGGGGACCCGCTCCGCTAGCCGCGATAGCCTTAAGACACTCGTCAAATTGGGCCACTAAAGGCTCTGGGTCAACAGAGGACCCAAAAGAAATGCTTAAGAGCTCTTCGTGGTGGCGAAGCGGCCGATGCCCAGGCGGCAACAGCCGCTTGGTGATTTCAAGGAGGGCACGCTTACCGTCGCGCGGAGAGATCCGAGCCGAAGCGTCAACCCACCTTCGAGCTGGAGAGTGGGGCGTTGTCAAAGAGACCAACGCACGAAGTAAAATGTCGTTGAAGATCGGGTGAACCTCTTTGGTGACGTCCACGAGGTCAAAGATGTCCTCGTTGGCGTTGTCCTTGTTGACAAAGGACGCCTCCAAGGCAGTCACCAAGGAATCCCAAAGAAGTTGACGATGAGGTTCACTTCCGGAAAACGAGGACGCCTTAGTACCTAAGGTGTCCTTTGCAACACGCTTAACGACGTCAGTGTCCCAGGATGATTGCAAAACGGCATTGCCGCGTGTCCTGTCAGCAGCAGCGAGTACAACTTTCGCTGACTGCGGGGTGCTCTTATAGCGAGCACCCACATTTCTAGCAAAAATAGAGTCTAGGCGCATTCTAGCGCCCACGGCCGGTGTACCAACAGAGGATGAAGTCATCAGAATAAATTCCTATAGGAGGGGGGTTGGGGAAAAGGCGAGGTGTAAATTGTAAGGTGGCGGGCGACCGTAATGCAGTTGCGGAGTAAGGAGAAGATGGGGTCGAACGAAATCAACGAAGTCGAATACGCGACGGCCAAGGAGATGTTGACAGGGGTGATCAAGCCCAGTCTAAAACAAAATCCAACGCGGACACTCGAAGAAGTCGCCGAAAGTCCCAACTCGAAATCTCACCGCAACATGGTGCAAACCGCACGCCCTAAAGTGGCCAATTCAACACCTCGCGAGGCCCCAACGCCCCGCCAAGCGGAAAAGCTTAGCCAATCATGGCAAAGTCAGCAGTGATAAAAGCGGGGTAATACCCCATAACCTGTGAGATATAATATAACGTATTATATCGGGGCGGTCACTGAATACTTTTCATACAAGTGTAAACTGATTATAAGAGTTAAACGAATATAAGGTGTCTGTGACCTAGGGATCTGTCACCTAGTACTGTACGAGTACTGTTACAGCTAACGGGAGTCAGAGTAAGTTATGACCTACGGGTCACTGAATCCAGCATCACCCGAACCCGAACCCTGACTGTTTATGCCCGTTATATCGGGTTAACTGATCAACTTCAATACATTCTGAGAAAACCTTCGTTGAGTGAATATATCCCAAGTCCTAGGGGTATATCCAACAGGTTTGGCCCCACGCACTCTTTATTTAGACACTGCGTAGTTTGGCCATGTCAGGCTAAACACCGACGCTTGAGATGGAGTGAGGGGCTCCTCTAGGGGCGCGGCGGAGCGGTATGGCCTAGTTACGTGACTGGTTGATTGGACTTACGGAGAGCTCGGGCTCGTGGCTGCTTGATTTTCCCGTACTACGCGTTGGTAGACGTTGGAATTTTGGTCGGATCCGACACCAAGTTCCGGCCTTGGCCGCGTTGTTAAATCCACATGCACGTTTGGGGAGTCTTTTACGCCGCAGCTTTCCTTCTTTTCCTCGACAACCGCCTTACGACTTTTGGCCGCCGCTCCTTCCGCACCTCGCCACATTTTCCCTCACTTCGTCTCTATAGTCTTCTACATCATGGTTGCGACTAGATTGACATCCAGCATGGCGTCACGCCGACGCTCGCTAGCTACAATTTTCGACTCCGCTGCCGCACGTAATTCCGTCACGCCGGCTACGCCGGCGCCTTCGTGCGGGGCATTGGCGTATATGAGGAAGCGTTGAGCTTCAGCAGTAACTTCGGGAGAAGCGACTGCACTCATATCCACACTTATTGATGTGAGATGAGACTTTCAGCCCCCCCCATAAGGTGGGGGGCAGTCACACACTCTCTGATCACCCCTTGACCCGAGGTGCCACGTCAGCTTGCTTCTCTCCTCACCGTTCCGCGATAATAAAACCCCAAAGTTATTTTATTATCTCATCTTAGTCTGCAGTGAATTACGGTGTCACTCCCTGCTAGTGCTTCCGCCAGTCTAATATATAACATATATTAGCCTTCTCTGTCAGGTTATCGGTCCACCATCTTTGGTGTGGCATCCTTTTTCTCGGCTACTTTGATCACGCACGTAACCCGCACGTAACCAAGGAGTGGTATCGATATTCAATATTTTCGATAGTATCGATTAATCGAAATATTGTTATTGATCGATAGCAAATTTGTACATATCGAAATATTGAATATTGATCGATAACCCCCCGGACCTATCGATATTGATCGATACCTATTTACACCTATTGTTATTGATCGATGAATTCAAAATTTTAACGACACAATCGGTCAAAATCGATTAATCGATTAATCGATTCCACATTGGGCCTTTACAGTATTCGATCAGATTTCCACATAGAGTATCAGATTTCCAAGGTTAGTAGCATGCCTTAGGAAAAAATTAACTGAGGGCACGATTGAGCACTCTTTGATGGCTGCTATGAATACGGTAGAGTTCTAGATCTGTAGTTTGCTTTCATGTGTTATTAGAGAAGTAGTGGTAACATATCGATATATCGATATATCGATATATCGATATATCGGTACTTATTTATTGATACGTTTTCATAACTATTGTTATCGATCGATACCCAAACTTACCTATCGATATTGATCGATACCTATTTACACCTATTGTTATCGATTGATATAAACTTCTGCCTATCGAAAAACTATCAATGAGGCCTAAAACTTTCGATACCACTCCTTGCACGTAACCCGCACGTAACAGCACGTAACCCGCACGTAACCCGCACGTACCTCCGCACGTACCTCCGCACGTACCTCGGAAAATTGTGTTTTTTTCGACCAACTTCAACCGGATTCAACGAGACCTTCACCCCGTCTTATCGGCGTTTTTGGTTTCGCCACATCTCTGCATTTTCATTCTGGAATATTTCATCCCTGCAATGGCTACCCCGTCGCATGCAGCGATCCGCGCCGCCCGCCAACGTGCTTCAGGGGATTCTGACACGTCTCCCACCCATGGGGGCCGCTCGCGGGGCGCTACCCGGCGCATTGTCACGACATCGTCGTTACGCACACGCCCCACTTGTGTTCGCCCTTCCGCCACTGCTGCCGAGTTTCATCGCGACCCGGCTGTATGGGTCTCTACGCCCGTGGAGGAGGGGAGGGAGGAGGAGTACTCCGACAAGATGACCTACGCCTTCACCTACGCTGAGGACGTCCTTACCCTTTTGCGCGCCCACGAGTTCAAGAAAAACGTTGGTATCACTCTGGACACTTCGGACGCTGAGACTGACTTCGCTATTTTGCTCAGCAGCATTCACCACGTCTTGGTGGCTACTATCCCATGGTCCTTGTGGGAGGACCATAATCGATTATGGTCCTCCCACAAGGACCAATGTTGCAAGAATTTAATTGGGCATTGGTTCGGATCTAGAAGGCGCGCCCAATGATTTTTAGTACCAATGGGACATATATTAATTACTTCGATGCTTGGTCCGGCCTGGATCCACCCAATATATCCATGGCGTTCGCATTTGCGACAAGCACCCTCAACTTTTTCAGATTGCATTTTTTTGAAAATTCAAAAAGGCACAAAAAGATACGATATCTTCAATAATTTTTTGGGAATAGTATGTGCAGGCTACACCTGCGTCCATGCGATCATATCGATCTTATACACATGTCCCCATCATATTTGGGTCATACGTCATGTTGGAGTGCATATATTGGCCATCTCTAATGCTTATTAACAACCGTACACCTTTTTAGTCGGTTTTTTTTAGCCGGAATGGGATAATCGGTGCAAACATGACCCATTATCCACGATGCCCGCTAGAGTGCATTCACAGTGTGGTAGGAGCGTATGGTGCTTAAACTTTTGAAGTATATCCATAAAATGATTTTTTGAAAGCTTAACATAAGCCATATGGGCAAGTATGTGAGCGATGTGCACTCGTTAGCTTGACGCGAAGTGAAAATTAGAAGTGCAAAAATCACAAAATCCTTATTTCACTCGGGAGTGATCACCCGCCACGGTAAACGAGAGCTCAGATGGCGACTAGAGTGTGGACTATCCAACTAAGTTTCATATTTGGTCATAAACTCAAGGTGTGCGACCATGAGCGGCCAACACCGCGCACCATGCAACCGCTAGGACGCTTAAAGACTATGGTCCTTGTGGGAGGACCATCTTTTTTCGACGATTTCGATAAAAAAACATATCAAAAGCGCACCCTTTAAGCACGCCCCTCTAGCACACGCGTGGACGATCCTGTAGGGGAAATTATTCAATTGACTCATAAATATGATGCCAAAAGCACGTATACGCCTCAAAGATCCATGTGGCACTCATAATAGTCATCGCGCGTTGGTCCTTGTGGGAGGACCATGAATTTGGATAGTAGCCATTGGGGCCCATTTCGCACTACGAGTTCGACATGCTCCTCGACCTGGACAACGAGTACGAGGCTTACCACATGGTCCTCAACGAGCTCATCTTCACCATTTTGCCCGTTTTTCTCCGCGGCTCGGCTCTGCGATTATACAACGAGTCGGCCAGGGTGCACCCTGGCGATGGCCGCTGTGCTCTCCAGCGTTTGCGTTTTTCGTGGAGGGCATCCCTGACCCCGACACTGAGCGCTTCTGGACGAGATTGCGCGCTGTCATCATCGACGAGAAGAAGGACCCAGCTCCGCAGTTGGACGTCATCAACAAGCTCATGGACAATCACGCCCGCACGCACTCGGCCTACACGGACCGAGAGCGAGTTCGAGATCTCTGGCACATCCTGGCCGCGTCCGCGGCGAATTCGTGCTACGTTAATATATTTCGGGACGAATCCCCGTTCGCCAAGCTCGCGGGGAAGACTGTGTCCTCCACCTCTGGTGGTGCCGCGGCCTACAACTTCGATGCCACCAAGTCCAAGCGACGAGAGCGACGCGAGGAGCCAGTTGGTGAGTGGAAGGCGGAGGGCGACATGCTCTTCAAGAAGTGGTTTGGCAGCGGTTTTCCGTGCGTCACGTGCTTCCGCTTGTATGGGGTGACGTGTGCCCACCAGGAGACGAAGGGCCTCTGCCCGCGCATTTGCAAGGAGGCGTACGCGGACGGTAAAGCCCCCGACTTCGCCGCCGCTGCACCTCCTCCTCCGCCGCCGTGGACGAAGCAGGTAGTGCCTCGGCTCGCGTCGGCCACGGAGAAGCCGCCCACGGCCGAGGATGCAGCCGCCATGACGTTGCGGCTGCCGCCCCCTGAGGATCAGCCGCCGGAGGACCCGCCCTCCCCTGACTCACCTACTGGCTACGCCCCTTTCCGTGATGTGCCTCCCAGCGATGTTCCCCACCCCTCTGTGCATCCCGGCGGTCTCGATCGAGGCGGTGGTGTCCATCTATCTGGCCGCCGCCCATTCACTCACGCCTGTCGACGATGAGGACGAGTGGGACCACTGCCCTGCTTACGCACAGGGGCCCATCTGGTTGCCACCTTTCATGGGGTCACGGCCTCTCGCCAATGACGCAATCGACCCGCCACCAGACGCATCACGGTCTGGTGGTGTGCAACACTAAATTGGACAGACACTTGCGATGAACGGCTCTAGCTATGTAGTGCAGTAGTTTCGGACCGCAAGAGGTCCCATTGGGCCTGTAATTGCTGCCTATTTTTGCCTAGGGTTTAGGTTTGGGATGCAGGCTTGCCTGCCTTGTTGTGGCACCTCACGCCTTCGGGGTGAGGTGGTGTGATGTGAGATGAGACTTTCAGCCCCCCCCCATAAGGTGGGGGGCAGTCACACTCTCTCTGATCACCCCTTGACCCGAGGTGCCACGTCAGCTTGCTTCTCTCCTCACCGTTCCGCGATAATAAAACCCCAAAGTTATTTTATTATCTCATCTTAGTCTGCAGTGAATTACGGTGTCACTCCCTGCTAGTGCTTCCGCCAGTCTAATATATAACATATATTAGCCTT